>JAQFXP010002500.1:0-14947 GCA_034693685.1 Belba bartosi | reverse complement strand
GAGAGAGAGAGAGAGAGAGAGAAAGCGGGGAGGGAAAAAGAAAGAGAGCAGGAGCAAGAGAGAGAGAGAGAGCAATGAAAAGGGGATATAAATAAAAAAATTTTAGACTTACTTTATAGTTGATATCCTGGCATTAAATGAAACTCTTATAACAAGTTGTGTTTTACTTTACTAAACAATACAGTATAATACTTTAAAAATGAAATTCTTACTCTATACGTTTATTTGCTATTTAAATTATATTTTTTATATAAAATATTAATAAATACTTTGAATCAATTATTTATATCAAATTATAAATCAGCGTTCATATAAAAAAAATAAATATTTTATTTTTAAATTTTAAACTTATTTTAAAAATATAAATATTTAATGTCAAATGCATCGTCTAGTGCCAAAACATCAAATAACTTGTTAAAAAATAAATTGCAATTATACGTCAGATATAGAAGTTATATAACAGACAAACTAAGCAATCGATAGCTTGATATTAATTTCTAGCTAAAACTTTAAAATCCAAACTAATTAGAAATTGTAATTTTTTTAACTGAATTATTTATATATAATTGTTATTAATGACTACACTTTACAAATGTAGTATTATTATTTTTTATTAAGTTTTTAATTTAATTATGCCAAAAATTAAGAGCAAGAATGAAAATACACTTACAATAGTAAGCAGACTTGTTAGCCTTGAATATCAGCTCTAAACATAGGTTTTTAAATTGAATATCATATTAAACTTACTTTACGCACTGCGAGAAAAATAAGATAAATTTCTCAAATAAAAAATTTTAATATTTTATTTAAAATAATATCTTAGCTTATATTGCATACATAATATGAAGAAAATTAAATATCAATATATCGATTGACATAATAATTACTCAGACTCTAAATGCTATATATTATACAGTATATAAGTACAGTATCTACAGACAGGTTCAGAAAGTGATCAAAATCAAGGTAGTAGAAAAGGCTGCACTCTAGACCATATTATTGTACGGCTAAGTAAGTCCGCCATTAAAATTTAATTAACTAATGTTTTGCAATTTAAAACATGAAATTAAAAATGTATTAATATATCTAATGTATCATTAGATAAACCAATAAAGGTATGCTTTTTACATGTAAAATTCATATTAAAATAAAATAATTATAATTTTATACTTTCAAAATTTAGCTAGCTGTAATTATTATGTTATAATAAACATAGTTAGTTATAGTTTAAACGTATATTTTATTAATTTAACATGTAAAAATCATACCTTTATTGGAATTCATTGATTGGAATTAAAAAATTGATTGGAATTCAATTAGAAACCAGTTTAAATATTAATTCAATAGTAATTTTGCTACTAATTTATAATCAAATCAATCAAATTATAGCTATTTATATGAAATTATTTTTTGTTGTTAAGAGTATTTGTTTTGATTTCAAGATATGGATTGAAAAATGTCTTTAATTTAAACTGATTGTTATGTATGACTCTTTCGATTTTAACAAGATAAAAAGGCTAGTGTGTAAAAGTATAACGCGCTTTTTTTTAAAATTTAATGGCTTCTAGTCTAGAGTGCATTTTTTATCGACTATCTCAATTTTGATGACACATTTCTGAACCTGTCTGTATATCTGTATATTTATTAATATTAACATAATATTAAACTACAAATGATACGGTAGAGCAGAGCAGTAAACCAACAATCAATTAATTTAATGAACATATATTTGAGTTTATTATATATTCATATGAAAAAACAATCGTTTAATTACTTTTTTAGGTTTGCTACAATAATTAAACCTGAATGTTCGTTTATAAATGTTTATTTATTCTTTTGCAATTCTAACCTTTTTTTATATTAATTAATTTTTATATAATTATTTTGTTTTATATTTAAAAATAACTTTTACAATTTTTTTCAATGTCAATTTATTTATTAGCGTCGCAAAGCTTAATTGCATCTTTTTATGTCCCAATTTTTATGCGTTTTCGTATTATTTATTCAATTTATATATACATTAATATATACTGTATAATAATATATATATTTATTTTATTATTTGTCTGAAAATTTATTTTAATGTTTTGAGTTTTATTGTCAGAGTTGCTTAGTATTTGTGCATTTGAGCATTTGAAAAATAAGCTGGACATGCATTTTAAATAATTTAATACATAAAGATATAATGTGCGATAAGAATGCAAATATAAATAATAATACTGAATAACATAAATAATAACTAATATAATAAAATCAACTATAAAAGTTTTGAAAGTTTTTAATTAAAGTTTGCTTCTAAATAATTTTTTGACATTTTATCAAACATATTAAAAATACCAATTTATTCCTAGTTATCAAATATGAATTTAAATAATTAAAACTTTAAATTATCGTCTCTTTTAATATCTATAGTGTTATTAATTCATAATCTAAATTTATAAAAAATTAAAAATTAAAAAGTTAAAATGCATATATTAAAAGAAAAGTTAGTTTAGGTAATTAAATATGAGTTTGAAATGCTAAATATTTGAACACTAATAAGCCATTAATCTTCTATTTATTATGTGTTTGTATTGATTTAACATTAAATTTGCACATGTTAATCTAAAAAACAAAATTTTATATATAAAAAACTTAAATATTGCGTCAAATAATTAGTTGATAATTTCAATTAAAATCAATATTAAAATAGTGTGTTTAATTTAAAATTTTTAGCATTTTAAACATTGCAAAACAAAATGCATAAAAATAAATAAAAGCACTTTAATGAATAATTTAAAAGATTTTTTTAGTTTAAAAAGTGCATTAATAAAAAGAAAAAAGCTATTATTTAAAATATAACTTAAACTTTAAATCTTAAAGCAATGAATGACAGTTCTGTCACATACTGACAAACAATCAAACGTTTATATTAGAAAGAATTATCAACATTTGTATCATATAATTAAAAATAAAAAAGATTATTTTTGTAATTGTAGTACCTAACCGAACACAGAGGTAGATAAATATACTGTAGCTAACTTAATAAAAATATAAACTAACGTAATATAAATGCAAATATTGTAAATAGTAAAATTTGAAAAACTAGCATTTTTGTAATTGAAAAAACAATGTAGTAAATTAAATTTGCTAAATAGAAAAGTATAAAATTAAAAAATTTAATATTGTTTTTTAATCAATATTTAATTAATATTTATAATTAGGCAAAGCAACTTTTAAAATTTTGAAGCCACATGTTTAATATTGCTTAGCAACATAGAGAACTTAGCAACAATTAAGCATTTAACATTTAAAATAAGACTTAAGTTATATTAAATTAGCAAATATTTTTTAGATAAAAATTGTTGCCGTGCCTTTTATAATTTTTAATATAACTATCTTTAACTTATTTTATTATGGATTTTACAATTTACGATTTCACTATTTTTAATTTTAATATTTTTGACTTTAATATTTTCAACATTTTTATTTGCATTAATTTTAAAGTTATAAAGTCAGATAATATAATCATTTACCCCTGTATTTCGTAGAGTTTAATAACTACAATTTTTTTTAACAATTTTCAAAATAAATAATTTAATATGAGCAAAAAAAGTAAAACTATATAGGGATACAAATATATTTAAAAATATAACATTAAGTCTATCTGTATAGAATAGATTTCTAATTTAAATTTTTTTTTATATAAACTTAGCATTAAAAATAAAAATAAATTTTAATTGTTAATTTTTATTTTTTTAATGTATTAAAATTTAATTTTAGTATTTGCTATTATTTTTTCTAATATATCTTGCATATATTTAAGTAGTTTATTTAAAAAAATTAACTAATCTAATGAAATATTGCATTACATAGTTGTATATTAATGTATAATGTTTACTGTTTTACACCATTGAGTAAGCGGCTTAAACTTAAAACATGACTTATCTTAAATTATAGAACAGTTTTTAAAAGGCTTGTTAGAGTTCTAACATTAAAATATTAAATTTATTTTAATATTTCCTAGGCAAATTAAACTTTATAATAATTGTTACTAATTAAAATAAATAAAGTAAAATAGACTATATTATATTTAGTTTATAAACTTAAAAAAATTAAACGTATATAAATATAATTTATATAATTTTATGAAGATAAATTAGGAATTCTAATTTTAAAAAGTTTATAATGTGCGACGTGCTCAATATAATACTAATAAGATTATTTTGATACTACAGTTATCCTAAACAGTTATATTTAATTAATAAATAAAAATTTGACATTTTCTCAAAATACTATTTATTTATGTACTGTACAAATATTAAATTAATTATTAAATTTATTTATGTTTAATTGTTTTTTTTAAAAATATAGTTAAATAAATTTTTAAATTACAAAACAATGTATTCTATTTTTAAACATTAGTAGTTAAACATATTTTGTAAACTATATTTGAATACACTTAATTTATTATTTAGCCAATCAATGCTAATTTTATAAGAATTTGAAAAGTTTTTTGATAAAAATAATTTTAGCAATAAACATCGTTTTACTCAAAAATTGAGAAGAGAACATTTATTCCAATTTTAGTTTGCAAAAAGGTACCCCCTCAACTTTTTTTAAACCACCGAAAGAGTTTGCCAAATTTTTTGTGTTTTTTGACTAAAATAGTTTTTTTTATTTAAATTAATTTTAAGAAATAATCTTTTAAGTAAAGTATAAACTCAATTGTCTGGTGTATTAAAAAAAATCATTGATAAAATCCTCTCTGATTTTGAAAATTTAAATTAATTTTTCTTAGCATTGGATTTCCCTAGCATACCCCTACGACTTTTTGCCGGCGGCCTCTGGCGGCCGTAAAATTTTTTGGATTTTTCGGCCAAAATTAGAAACTCTCCTGTTGATGCGTCAATATTACCTTGTTATAATTGAGTTTTGCTATAATTCAACTTGCTAATGTCAATTTCACCCATTACAAGAAACAATTCGGTTTCACAAAATTTATTTGTTATAACTGGAATTTGTTATAAATTATAACTTATAATCTAGTCCATTCCTCCGCCACTATTTGTTATCAGCGGAAATTTGTAGTAAGCAGGTTTGTCATAAGCGGCATGAAACATTATTTTGCTGTTGTTTGTAATAATAAATAAATTTACTTTATTATGGAATTTTTTTTAATAAATAACAATTTTAATGCTTTATTTATAAAAAACACTATTTTTATAAATTTATCCATGTTTATATAAACGTATTTAAAAAATAAAATTTATAACTCAACTTAAATAATATTTAAAATTAAAATTTATTTAAGATGAGTTATAGTTAAATAAATTTTTATTCTTTAACTCAGTTTATTGGTATAATTAAACAATCCAATTATAATCAAATAACATTATAATTGCCATACTTTATTTTACTTAATTTTTACCTATACAATGATAAAACATTCGCTAATAGCAACTTTTTCTTTTAGTTTATCTAATTTTTAAACATATTTAAATTTATATAAAATGTTGTAATTTATATTGCAAAATTAAATATAAAAATTTATTTATTGATAATTTAGTTTTTGACTAAATATTTATTTTAAATCTTAATTAAACGTTTATTATTGATCAATAATAATTTTAAAAACCCAGGGATCGAGACGGTCAGATAATTCAGAGGAGGGAGGATCAGGGGGGGGGGGGATTTTATAAAAAATATTGTGATAAACACTCATAGAATTAAAAAAATATTTTTCTTTAAAAAATGCTTAAAAAGCTTTAAAAGCACTTAATTTTATATTTAATTTAATTTAAATTAACTGAATTTAGGAAAAATTTCAAAATTTTGGCTTAAAAATCCAAAAAATTTGCCGGTCAACTTTAGCAGCCGGCAAGTAATAGGAAAAATAGCTAAATGCTAGGTAAGATAAATGTCAATTTTAAAAATCATTGGGTATTTTTGTCTGATTCCCTTCTTCTCAATCCCTGAAAAAACTAATAATTCTAATCATTAATCTTATATTAAAATCTATTTATTAAAAATATTGTTTAAATTAAATACAATAATAGACTTTAAACAAAAACCGAAAAACCATTATTTGTCATATCCTCTGCACGAACAAGTCACATTAAATTAAATATTGAATAAAATAAATAGCAATTACAACCCGTACGGCACATATCTCATTGAAAATGACAACTATTTTTAAATTAATAATTTTAAAAACTCATTTATTAAGAAAATGTTTTTTACTAATATATAATTTTATTGCACACAGAAGGGGGAAATCAAACAATAATTTTTAAAAAACTATATATAAATAGAAAACACAATAGAAATATTATTAATAAATAGATAAGTTAAAGTCTCTAATCTTAAAGACTTTCGGATAGAAATAACTAAAATTTTTGTATTGAAAATGCATTTCGTATTTGTTTTATCAGTAGTTTTAGCAGTAATTGGACTTTCATTTGAAGACGAGAAGAAGGAATGCAATATCACTGAAGCCCAGGCCGAAGAATGTGGTGGTCAAATGTTTGTCGTTAGCAACTATAATTTTACCATGCCTAAAACCGAGCAGGATATTGCGGACAAATGTAAAGCAATTGATGATGGTATTGAATGTTTTAAAAACTATGCAAAGAATTGTTTGGATCAGTTCTCGTCAAGAATTTTGGCAATGGTTGGTAAGAATGGCAAGAAAATGCAAGATAAAATTTGCAAGGCTGCTGATACACGACTTGGTATGTATTTATGTACTTTGTACATATTATTTTGTATTTTCTAAAAAATAACAATTAAAATTTTAAAATTAAATAAATTTTTTGAAGAGCATATTACTAACAATTAAACAATTATAATTTTTGCCATAAATTACAGTGGCAAACATTTAAATATAACTTAAAAGTATCTTTTTAGATTTATTAATATGCTATTTTTATACTTAATTATTATATTAATATATATTAAAATTTTATTTAGAATTTCTAAACCACATAAACTGCTGGAAGAGTGTTGAAGCAATGGCTCCGCTGAGTTTGTGCCTGGATAAATACATTGTTCAGATGGAGACTATAGGCGATGTGAAGAGTGACGACAGAATACCCGCCACTTGTTGTTCGTATCATATGTTTAAGTCATGTCTGAGAACGGGTGGCTCTAAAAACTGCGACAAACCTGAATCAGTCGAATATATTGATGGCTTAGCGACCGGAATAGTAAGTATTGACTGAAAAACAAACAATCTAGGTTTTTATTATTATTAAATTTGTCTTAACTAATTAGACTGGAGATTTAATAAAATTTGTTTGTGGAAAATACAAGAGCATTGAAGAATGTGACACAAAAATGGACCAAGCTGCTTGGACTAAGCTTAAAGATATGGTCGCTTCAGATGATCCGCAAACAATTAAATCTTTGAAAAAGTTTGCAACTCCTTTCGGTGCTCTTAAAGATATTCTGTCAAAATTTAACAAGGCTTAAACTCAACCAAATCTTAGCAAGTTAACTTTTTGTGCAAATTATATCAACTCATTTATACGCGTTTGCATCCGTTCACATCTACTTAAACTAGCACAGTTGGATTAACTATTTAAAGTTTTATTAATAATAATATTTAATTAAATGTATTCAAATATTTTTTAAGTTTATTTTATTAAGCTGTAATAATAAAATACGTCTAAATTATGTTTCAAATAAATAATATCTATTTAAATAATTTTAAACCTACAAGTTAATTTTAAGCTTGTATTATATCGAAATTTTTAAAATGTAAAAGTGCAAACAATTCTGCTTTACATAGTAAGAGAAAAATATTAATAAATTATATTATTTGTTAAAAAATTGTTTAAATTATTTGTCAAATAAATTCATAAACACTGTAAATGATTTAGTGAAAAAATGTCAAAAATCTGGTGTAAATGGAGAAAAATGTACTCTTTTTTGTATTTTTCAATCATATTTTATAATGGATTTAGATATCAATATCAAAACTTTCAATTCTAGCGCTACCGAAACACCTAAGCCTCTAACCCCCTAACCTCCTAACTGGGTTGAGTCCGCATTCAGTTTACATTAACATATCAATAGAACTCAATTAAACCGCGAATTAGTTTTCCCTTTTTTAACAAATCAAACGCTTCATTGATTTGATCCAATTTGAAGCGATGGCTAATCAGTAGATCCACCCGAATGTCGCCATTGATATACTTGTCCATCAAATCGAGTACAGCTTTGCGCGACTTCTGGCCGCCGAACAAACCGCCACTTATTTGCGTTCCGGTTAGGAAACTGAGTGTCGGTACTTTCAGTTTAACACCCCTGGGCGGGAGGCCTACCGACGTGAGAGTGCCCCAGGGGGTCAACAGTTGAAGAGCTGTGTTCAACACCTCTTCATTGCCGATGCAATCAAACGCGTAATCAATTCCGCCGTCAGTTTTGAAGACATCTTTTAGCGGTTGATCTTTGAATTAAAAACTAAATTAATGCCAAACTTTGATCTACTCTTGAATACCTAAATCGTTTGGATTATAGACTTCAGTGGCGCCCAACTTCTTGGCCAATAAGAACTTATCCGAATTGATGTCAATACCAATAATTCGTTTAGCTTTAGCCTCTTTACAGGCCATCACTGTTGACAAACCAATTGCTCCCAAACCCCAAACAGCAGCTGTAGAGCCCGAATGCATTTTAGCTATGTTGGTCACACTTCCAAACCCTGTGCCGATGGCACAGCCTATCAAACAAGCGTCGATCAGATTTGCCTCACTTGGGATCTTATGTGAAACAAAATTAATAATAATTATCATATGCTGTAATGTTAATTCTTAGCTAGCTTATTCAGGGTTTTAATTAAAAATTGAAAATTATCATTGTTATTAAAACTTATCATGTAATTATTAATTGATTAAATATAAAATTAAAAACAAAACAAAGAGATGGAATTCCTAACAATCTTAATGAAAAAACCTTCCATTCAATGAAATTGTAAAATAGAAATGACTACAAAAATCCTTCAATACATTACAGTCTATAATTGATTTCTAAGTAATATAACTTATTATTAAAATCAAAACCTCCGATATCTCTAAGCAATTAATTTTAAATAGTATTGAAAAAATAAATAATTAGTATTTTAGACAATCAATTAATTATATACTAAACACAAATTAATTAGTAATGTTTGGCGAACTTTGCCAATCATCAAAAGGATCATGATCAAAATAGTAAAATTGTGTCAAACCTTAACGATTTGAGTCTCACGAATAACCGTATACTCGGAGAAGGAACTGATGCCACACAAGGAGAGCAACGGCTGACCCCTGACATGCATTCTTGATTCGCCGCCTCTGTGGTAGAGAGTAGTAATGAAGTTGTCGGACAAACACATATTGGTCTTCGGGTTAGAGACACAGAGTTGGCATTTGTCGCAATTGGGCATAAATAGCGGCAACACGTGGTCGCCCACACCCACCGACGTCACGCCTTCGCCTACACTCTCGACAATGCCGGCGCCCTCGTGGCCGAGCACTAGCGGGTGGTTGTCGAGCGGTAGGGTTAGATCAGTGTCGACACCCCATACGAAGTGTGCGTCCGTCGCACAAATACCCGCCGATATCATACGCACCCGAACTTCGCCCTCTTTGGGTGGATCCACACATATTGTCTGAAAAAGATTTACATTTATTTTCCATTAGTTTTCAATGATTTAGAAAAACAATTAAATGTAAATTAAGTTTCAAGCAATACCTCGACAGTCAAGGCTTGGCCTTCTTTCCATAGTATGGCTGCTTTGCATTCAATTACTTGCTTTGGATTGAAATTTAATGTTTAATTAATTGATATCTTAATTAATAAATTAATAATTAAAGGTGTTACTATTTTTAAAAAGTAATTAATTAATTTTGAAAATAAAAATATTTTAATTGCAACATTTTCAAAAACTTAAATATTTATTTTTGACAGACTTGTTTATTATTATTTTTTATAGCATTTTAATTCCGACATACATTCAACTCAGAATAGGTATTGATTTGTTTAATTAAACAGGATAAGTTAAGTCAAAATATAATTTGAACTAGATTTAGCTTAAAATAGCAACATTTAAAAATTATTTTAAACTGTGCCCAGGTATAATTTATTTTTAAAAATATTGTCGATCACAAACCTCGAAATGACCAAGCATTAATGTGTAACTGAGTCTGAGTTTGGACCATAAGCTCGAGGTCGTGTCAATAATTGAGGTCGAGTCTCTCGGCTCAAAGTCCGAATCAAATTCATCTTTCTTGTTAAGAATTACAAGAAATTGTTTTTAAATTACGTCAAATTTAACTAGCTACTTCTATTAAAAGTTTTATGTAATTTTTTTAATTCTATCAAACTATTAAATCTAAGTCATTAAAAATATATAAACTTTTTCAAATGTTTAAACATAAAAAATATGAATAATAAATACCTTCTTTTCAATTGATGTCATTATTATTATCAAAATTTTTCTCAATCTGTCTTAACTGTATTGCGAGGCAAATGAAATGATAAGTTAACCAAAACTAAACTAAGATTTAGCAATTTGATATTTGCTTATCAGTATTGATAGTTAACCCATATAGTTTAGATTACTAATTAAATTGGATGTAGTAGACAAATTATAGTAAGCTAGTTTTAGTAGTGTATATGAAAAAGTTGAATGCCAGCATGTTTACAAGTATTATATATTGACACTCATTTCTATTGCATTTTCTTAATTTTTATTGAATACTTTATATTACTTAAAGGTCGCAAAAGAACCAAAATTAGATAAAAATTACCCCGAGTCTATCTCTTCTTTATTCCTAAATAAAATCTAAAAAATAAAAAAAGAATTAACACTAAAATTTAGTAATTTAACAAAATTTTGTAAAATTAGTTTATATTTACTTGTTAGCTAAAAACAAAAAAGAATAAGTGACTAAATGTTTAACATATGCCCTCCCACCTAACCCCTTTCGACCTCTCCTAACTCTGAGATTACTTTACTAATTAAAGTGTCTTAATATGCCCATAAACTTAATAACAAAATTTGATTTGGCTTATGAAATATTAAACGTTTAGTTTAATCAAATTTTACAATCAAATTAACCTCTTGTTGTCAAAACAAACAAACAAGTTTGCTAAAATCTATAATAAAATATTCTCTGGGTCATTTATTAGTGTGACTCACATTTGATTTTTGTTTTTATTCTTAATAATTAATTGTAAATAAAATTCTTAAAAAATTCTTATTTTAAAATTGTTTGGAAATAAAAGTTTTGTTTATTTTCAAATTTAAAATAAAATTAATGATAAGTTTAATAATGAAATTAATGGTATTTTTTCTGTTAATTAAGGTAATGCTAAATCAGTCAGAAAGGTTGAGCCATATTAACTTGCACATGTAAATAAGATTCCTCAATAGAATTTCATTAAATTAAACTAATCTTACAATTATTGACAATACTTTGAAAAATATTTTATCAATAATTATATATATATTATTATATGTTCAATAGAAATTTTCAATGACGTACAATTCGATTGAAGATGTGTTGGCAAAACATTCTACTCGTCATTTCATAGTTGAATAAATTTGAGAGAATAAAATTTTGCCAACACGAAAGGTTCGTGAAAACAATTATATTTGTTTTTAAGAAAAATTTTAAATAATAAATTTTTTCTTACGTAAAGGAAATGCTTATTTTTAAAAAATTAAATTGCTTTTAAGCAAGGGCTAATTTTGCGTTAAAGCTTCAATTTTTATTATTAACTTACAATATAATAACCAAAATTAATTAATTTAATTTTTACAATAGTATAATTTAGAACTAAAAAATTTGGAATGTTTAACAATTTATGCAAAATATAAATAATTTAAATATAAAATTTAGTTCTAAAAATTTTGGTTTGTTTTGTCGAAAACATTTTATTGCTAGGTTTATTTTTTGTTACTTAATATTAAAATAATGTTATAAACAAAAACAAATGCAAATTTGACTTTGAAGTTAATTTTATAAATTATTGATACAGATAATTTAGTCAACAATAAGTAGATTAAACCCGAGTACCGAAACGGTGTCTATCGTATTGACTGTCAGACTTGTAAGAAGACATATATTGGTGAAACTAAACGTTATTTTAAGAACCGATTAGATGAACACAAAAGATATGTAAAGAACAAAAATTTTTTAATATCACCGATAGCTGAACACTGCCATAAAGAGAATCATATAATGAATTGGAATGACTCAAAGATTATTAAAAGTGTCGACAATTGGTTTGATCGGAAAGTCTACGAATCGCTTATAATAAAAGGATTTGACGAAACGTCAATTCTTAATAGAGATAAAGGCATGCAATTGAAAGCGGTTTGGAATCACATAATACCGAAAAACTCGTGATTTCAACTATTGTTTTAATATCAAATTTAAACTAAAATCAAATTAATATATAATTATTATTTAATGTCATATAACTCCTGATGAAGGTTCTTAGTGGACCGAAAGCGCAAGAGTTTTAAGTACAATAAACTTATAAATTAATTAATTATCGCTAAGTCTAAAGAGTTATTTAACTTTATTTTAAAAATAAGTAGATTAGTTTTATAGAATTCGTTCGTTATAATCGTAACTTGTTATATATGTTAAAATTCTAAGCCTTTGTTCCTTATATTTAATATTTTTTAAGTGGGACAGAGTGTAATTATAACACCAATGTTGTTAATTTTATTTAGTTTATGGTAGGGTGAGCACATACATACATTGGCAAAATTAAAATCTTATATGTTAATTAAATTAATGCTAAAACTATTGTTAAAATTTTATATATAAATGAAGTTTCACTTAAAAATTTCAAAGTTTTCTGATAACTAAAACTAACTCTCAGTTTAAATAAATCAACAAGTCAAAATTATTGATTATATTTATTTTAAAAATAAAATATTTAACTTAAATAAAATAAGTGAAACAATGATAAAATCAATAATAAAAATCTTAATCGCGTTGACAGTCGTGAGAATGGAAGTGAGCGCTCGGCGAGTATGCGATATATCCGAAAAAACAGCCGATGAATGCGGAAGAAAATTGATATTTATCGGCGAACGTAACACTCGGTTACCGAAAACCGATGAAGAGTTAATCAAACACTGCAGTCTCATCGATGAAGGCTTTCAATGCATTAAAAAGTACTCGAAATCATGTCTGGATCCGCTCGCCAATCAAATTATGAATATTGCAATTAAAAATGGCGATAAATTAGGTGATAGAGTCTGTAGAGACCCTAATGGCAGGAAAGGTAAAATTAAACATTTTTTAAAATTTTAAATCTTTATTTTACAATTAATTTTCAAATTAATTACAGAATTATTGCATCACTTCGCGTGTGTGGGAGAAGCCGACAAAGAGCTAAATGGTTTACATTTGTGCATGGAGAAATTTATCTTGCAAATGGAGCACATGGTCAATATCACAAGCGATCACCGCATAGCGGCTACCTGTTGCTCGTACCATATGCTCGACAAGTGCACAAAGGCCGGGGTCGCCAAAGTATGCCCGCGTAAGGAGACGATTGACTATTTAAGTAAAGTTCTCACTGACGTCGTAAGTCATTTATTTAATTATACTTTTTTATTGATATTTATTTGAAATTTATGATAAAAGTAGATTTTGAATTAAAATTTTAACTTTTAAACTTGGTAATATTATTTTGTTAAATCTATTTGTTAAAAAATTTTTGTTTTATTTAATAAGCTTATTGTAACTTGTTAATTTTGAAATTGAAATATTTTGAAATCAAATATTAATAGTGATTGTATTTTTTGATAATTAAATATTTTATACTTGTTTAATTAAATAGACTGGTGATTTAGTAAAGACGGGTTGCGGTAAATTTAATAGTATAGCCCGTTGTGACACTGATTTGGATCCGAAAGATTGGAAAACGTTGAAGGATTTGATCGCTTCTGATGACTATAAAGTTATTCAATCGAAACGTATTTATAGTTCGCCTTTCATTGCATTGAAAAAAGTTATGATTCATCTAATGGATGCTTAAAAGCATTTTACGTTTAATTAAGATATAAATCATCTTAATTTTTCTTGTACTTTTTAAATATATTTTAAAAATAAACTTATTGTGAATTTTAATTGAAATTTGAATATATTTTTATATTATAGTTTTATGAATAAATGCCAAATAAAATATCAATTGACTAGAGTTTCAAAAATAGTTTTAAACTTTTATATTAAACTTAAATATTATACATCAGTTATTAGTTTTTAAACAATGATTTTATATCATTTATTTGTTAATAAGTGTTGTATAACCATTTATTATGGCAGAGCTGGGAAGTCTTTCCATTTCTAAAATAAGCAAGAACATTAATATAAACAAAATAATTATATATATATTTATTTATACCGCTTTAGCTTCTCTGTGAGTTCCGACCTATAAAAATGTAAATTAAAAAATAATTTATTTTTTAACTTTTATTGAAATTCAATCGACAATTTTATTATTGCGTTTATTTTTTGTTAAAATGTTGCATTAGTAAATATTTTAAATGGTTTAATTATTATTAAATTACTTAACTGTTTTTAATGGTTCTATATTTAAGTAGCTTTAAATTAATTAAATTGTTTTTAATTAATAATTTTATAATTTAGTTTTTTAAATGCTATATTTCTTGTCTATTAAATTTAATAAAAAATATATATATTAAAACTCTCTACGTTTATTTAAAGATTATTTATAAAATCTTATGATATAAAGTGTTGCAAATGTTTATTTTTGCATAGTTATCTCAAATAAATTTAAATATTTGATAAAAATTCATTTGATAATACTTGCATTAATCAGGGATCGAGAAGGTCGGCCGATCCAGGGGGGAATCAGGGGAGGGATTTTTTTCCAAATTTTGGCCAAAAACCTCGGGGGGGATTAGGGAGGGGATTTTTCCAAAAACGCTCCA
>JAQFXP010002499.1:0-14947 GCA_034693685.1 Belba bartosi | reverse complement strand
GAGGAAGAGAGAGAGCAGGAGAGAGAGAGAGAGGAAGAGAGAGAGCAGGAGAGAGAGAGAGGCAGAGAGAGAGCAGGAGAGAGAGAGAGAGAGGAAGAGAGAGAGCAGGAGAGAGAGAGAGAGAGAGAGCAGGAGAGAGAGAGAGTAAGAGAGAGAGAGAGAGAGAGAGAGAGAGAGAGAATTTTGGATAAAATTCCTAAAAATGTTTTATCGAATACGAATTGTAAAAAATAGAAATCAAGAGATTCTTGAGTAGAGATAAAAGTAAAGAAATAAAAAATGAATTTAAAATTAAAGATTAGAGAAGACATTAGGTATAAAGTGGACAGAAATCGTCGATTTTTGCATTTATAGTGATATTAGAAGTTCTTTCGATTTCAAACTTAACTCAATATAAAATTTGAATTTTTAATAAATAATAAAATTAGATTTTTGTTAAATATTATAATTATATACGCCAAAAGATGCTGACAAGGTGTTTTTAAATTAAAATAAAATTTAGTTTAAATCCGTTTCAAATATAATTAGTGACAAAATAAGCCAAAAACGTAATCTTCTAGAGTGGCAAATAAAAACACATATAAAACAAATTTTTAAAAATAAAACTAAACCTATCAAAATTCATAAATTTTTCCTTGAACCTATGCAATAAGCTCTTTTCTGAATTTCTTGAAAATTTTATAAATTCCAGTGTGTTTAGCTTTAGAAAAAAATATTTGTTCTATATATACCAGTGTTGTGCGGAAGCCGTCACATTTTGTTATGCAGGCAAAGGAAAATGTAAAATATGTATTGAAACAAAAAGTCATTGCGGGCGTAAAACTGCTAATAAAAATTTACGCGTTTAGATAGAGGCATAGTTTTAATATAAAATGGTGTACATAAGCAAAATTAATTACAAACATTTAACATACAAATCAAATTTTAATATTATGTCCGCTAATTGGGGTGATTAAGAGGGTTTTTAATTAATAATTTGAATTACTAATAAATATTATGTAAACTGCCGTGTAAATTTCATATTCATATTTTATATTGATGTTATTGTATTTTTTGTAAAAAACATATAATTTTTATAGTGACCTATGTACTTTCAATACTAATATGCATAACGTTGCAACAGAGAGAAATATTTGTTAACCCCTTTAATGTTTTTTTTATTGCAAACATAATATGACTGCTTAAGCTTTACTCTGATATATACACATGAATGCCTTTTCCTATGGTTTGTTGAAATATCACAATAATTCAATTTATTACTTTAGATTTAATCAAAGCAAATGCAAATATGTCCCCGCTAGTATTGTTTAATTTGATCAATTCATAAAACATACACGTAAAAACATCAAAATACATCTTGTTTAAATAAATTTTTATAATTATTATTTTTCTTAATAAATATGATAAAAATAATGTTTTTCTAAAACTACGTAATGCTAATTCTAATGTTATATTATTTTTAAAGTTTATAATATTTAAAGAAATTTTTTAATGAAAAGATTAATTTAAGAATATTTTGACTAAATAAATATAAATTCAATATCTATGATTAAGTATAATTTTTAAATTTAAATTATAATTTTAATCAATAAATTTGAATAGAAATCATAGCAATATATTCTTAAAATTGCGTTTAAATTAAGATTATTTTTTATATCCAATTAAAAAATAAAATAATTCATACTAATAAAACATTATATAGTATACAGTATATAATTTAGCAATATTCACAAAATCATAATTCAAAATAATTTAAAAATATTTATAAGTTTTTGCTAAACATTCAAAAACTGCATGGATGAAAAGTTCTAAAAAGATCAGCTTTCTGACATTTCAGATATATTGTTTTTATGTTTTATGAACAAATAATAAACTAATAAACTCTATAAAACTGTAATATCTAACTATAGATGTATTGTACAAGTACTGTTATTTTTTTAGTTCAGCTTGATCGCTATTTTAACAATAAATCGATATAACTTCAATTCATGTTTATAGATCAAACTCATAAACTAAATTAAACTTGCTCATGCATAATGACAAAAAGAACCTTTAAATCCCCAAAACTTATTCACATAATAAATAAAAAAATTTTGAACGAAAATAATTACAATACTTTAATCTAAGTTTAAATCTGAATTGTTTAGTTTAAATTACAAGTTAAATTTTTGTTATTTACCCATTTAATATCAAAACTTCTATATTTTTAAACTTTAATACAAAATTTAAATTTATTTACTAGTTATATTCAAGAATATAAATAATTTAAATTTTACGTTAAATATTTTTACATTAGATAAACAAATGTCACTATTTGGCATGGGCATTTCAAAGTTTAAGTGCCTGGTTATATTAATTATGTGTAAAACTTAAAGAGACTATCATTTTACAATGAAAGCTATTTTATTATAGGCGTAAATAAAAAATAAACTTGCAAGCATTAAGATTTGGTTCGCTACTCATTTTTATATACATTTTTTGCAGAACGATATCAAACGGCGTAAAGATATATACATATATTCTAAATAATTTACAAAATTGGGATAGAGAATTTTGTTTTTATAAATTTCTAAATAATTTACAATAAATAAAAATTAAATCAAAACTACAATTAACACAAATTTTAATTAAGATTTTTTGATACAAATATTTATTTAAAACAAAGATCGAGAAGGTCGGCCGATCCAGGGGGATCAGGGGAGGAATTTTTCTCAAAACTTTAGTCAAAAACCTAGAAGAGGAATCAAGGAGGGGATTTATTCAAAAACACTCAAAAAACCTATATATTTATAATAAAATTTAGTCAAATTTAATTAGATTTAAACCGAATTTAAAACTAATTTAGGGAAAATTTCCTAATTTTGGGCAAAAAATCCAAAAAATTTGCTTGTTGCCTAAGGCGGACAGCAAAACGTTGAGGAGGGGGTACATTTTTTCGGACCAAATGCTAGGGGGGAATAAATCTAAATTTTTTGCCTGATCCCCCCCTTATTGATCTCTGGTTAAAAAGCAATTATTAAATATAGTGTACAAAGAATTAATATAATAATAAAAGTTTGAGAGGATTAGCGATCACTAAAAGAGTTTCACATTTTTGTTCATTAATAATGAATTGCATACAATTGTGTTAATAATAGGGTTAGACAATGTGGCCAGATCAGAAAATAACTAAAATAGAAGCAATTTTTTCATTTAAATCTTTATTTAACATTAATCAATAAAAACAAATCTGAAACTTGTTTTAATTTGCTAAATTTTTAAATAATTTTATTTAGAAAAAACTAAAAATATATACTAACTTGCTATTTTTGAGACTATTTAGTCAGATATAGTAATTTAGGCTAAACAGGATCTTAGCCTAACCCTAATACAAATAGAACGTATACTCAATTCTGTAATATCCTTCAAATCTATGCTTTATTGTTGCAATAATACAATGAAATTAGGTATCACTTCGAACACAACTTACTTACTGTATATCAAAAGAACTATTTTTAAGATACAAAACCAAATCTAATAAATAGAATACTAATTATATCGAAAGTTCAGATTTTTGCGGTTTGTGTTTTCTATTGATAACTTAGTAGAAAACATAGTAAACTAAATTTGATACAAAATTCGAGTTATATTGTAAACATAATTATAATATTTCAAGAATTTAAAAAAATTCCTTGCATGATTTTTAACTTCTAAAGTTTTTAGCCAAATATTTTACAAAAATAACCTCTAATCTCACTAAACCAATTAACTTGCTCAATATCTGATTTTCCCGTTTTCTTTATAATTTTTAAAGCAAATAAGACTAATTGCAACTAGTACATTTTCTGTTCAAGTTAAGTTAAATTAGACTTAAATTTAAACTCAGTTCCTATCTTATTTTTTGTTTGTTAATTAATTAAATTACTTTTTTAGTTGTTCTAAATTAACCAATTATAGTTTATTTTGATTTTAATTAGCAATAAAAATTATCAATAACATATTTTTTGGTAAATTACAATTACACTTTATTTTTATATCTAGCTCAAATCCAAAAATAATTATTATAGAAAAATGATTAATAAGCAATAATTGAATCAAATTATCTACTTTTATTAATTAGTAAAAGCTGTTTAAGTGATTAAAAAACTTAATAATAGCTTAAAAATAGATAAAGTTTTTTATTACAGAAACATCACATAAAAGTAGTTAACAATAGCTATATCTCACGTCTCCTTTGTTTCAAATATTTCAAAATTAGTTTCGATTACTTTATAATTAATTTATAAATTAACTGCTGTTAATTACAAATAAATTAATTTAAATATATTTTTAAAAATTAAAAACAAAACAGTTAACACAAATTTGTTAAATTAGATGTTTTTTAAATTATAAATTATTTAAAATAAAATTTGCATTGTATAAATAAATAATAAATATAATTTAAATGGAATAATAATAATAATAATAATAATAATAACTACAAATTATTTTAATAAATCAAACAAATAGAGCTACTTGTATTTTTAATTAAATTTTATTGTTATAATTAGTAATAATTTCAAAGTTATAATTAAAATTTTGTATTCAATTTATTTATTAATACATTAATTATTATATTTTATAATTTATTTACTATTAATATATTACAAAAATTATATTAAAAATCTATTTTTTAAACATAAAAATTTTAATAATCTTATTATAAAAAACACTTTATATAAATATTTAAGCTTTGTCATGTTAAACATTAAATATTTATTAATTACGGCTTAAACTGACGGGAAAATATTGCTTGCTATTTTAAAAACTAAGCTATGACAAGGTTATTTAAAATTTAATCTTAAAATAGAACTAATTTAACTTACATTTGATAGTTTAAATACGTTTAGTGATTGGCACAAAAAGTTTTCAAAAGTATGTTTTAAAAGTACTTTTAATACTTAGAGATAAAACACGGTTTGATTTAATCACAAATCAATAGAGAGATTGATTGATAAACTTTTTTCTCTTGTGTTAAACAAAGATAATGTAAAAGAAGAAAAAAATTTATTAAAGGATATCATATATTATATAAAGTGAGCGGAAGAGTAGTGACAACACAACTGATTACTAACAGTTAGAATAGAGAGAAGTGTAGTTATGATCAAAACTGAATTGCATTCAGATGTGACTTAAAACTGCAATAGAGAGTAGAATCGGAGTCGGAGTCGGTTTGTGAGGCTCTCAGGCACTGGAGCTCTGCTCTATGCTATCGATCAAAGTTGAGTTCGACTCAGAACCCTCGACTCGACCAGATTTTTCTCATCTTTTTTTCGGTTCTCAATACACACAATACTCTCAATGGTCTCAAACGGAGTGTGAGCTCTACTGAGCGCTAAAACGCCAACAAATTTCATTCGAGAGCTTATTTTGCGCTCATATTTCAATTAAACAATATTTTCCAAAAATTAGTCAATCATTTATTCATTAAATTTGTTTTGACATTCAATCCTTTGATAATTTTCGTACATTATTTCGAATAAATTATAATCATTTAATTGAAGATTTAATTATAAGATTGAATACACAATATATGTATAATATTAATAAAGTTTAAAAAGCAATTAACGCTAATATAAAATTCATGTTTAGATTCACATTAAACAAGTTTAACAAAGAGTTAAAAATTTTAATATTAATCAAAACTTTATATTTAATTTAATATCAATATCAATATTAACTTTAATTTTTTAAATCAAAAAATTAGCTTGAAATAAATTTTAGAATAAAATATATTAATACCAGGAATAATTTAAATTAAAAAAATATTTTTTAAGATAAAAATTTTAATGGACTAAAAATTAATGCAAAAAAATAATGTTTTAATATGCTGCAATATTATTAATAATAATAACTTTATTGGTTAACTCAATCAGTTTAAACTGGTATCCTTTGAAGACCATTGATGCCATTAAAATATTATATTTTTTATATTAACTTTAAGAATAACTATTAATGATTTAATATTTGAAATTTTAAAATCTAAACAAGTTAGAAAAAATAAAACATAAAAAATATTTAAAAATCAGCTTTATTGCATTTTAATATAAAATTTTTTTTATTTAAACAATAAAATTAGAATTATATATTTTGCTGTAATTTTTACATAATGTATTTTTGCCTTGACTATTTTTAAAATTATTGTTTATAGTAGTAAAAATTGTAATTGCGATGACATTTAAAACTATTTTAAATATTTGTTAATTAATATTCAACTGCTCTTTCAATGTTAAAATTACAAGATATATCAGAAATAGCTAGTTTATTGTTGCCCTTAACTAAAAAATATTTAATTTAATAAGCACTATATCTAGTAAATAAAATAATTATTAAATTTTTAATAATTTATGTTTAGTTAAAAATACTAATATATAAATTCAAATAAAAAATTAGATACAGTATATATATCAACCTACTACTTGTGCATAATAAATTTACTTTAATAACTTTTATTTTAAAACTACTTTTATATTAAATTATGCTTTTAATACATTTTCAAAAAAATTTATATATAGTTTGAATTGATGCTGAATATATAATTAAATAAAAATTGGCATACTATTAGATTATTTTAAATTTTACATATTTTTGTCATTTAAAATAAATATATATTAATATAATTTTAAAATTTATTTTTAAAAATAATGTAAGTTAAAAACAAAAAATTTAATTATTTTTAATTATTTAATATCTAGAAAATTAAAATTACATTAAAAAAGTCTGAAAAGATTAAGCAATACAAAGAAAAGGTAACCCTCCATATGGCCTAAATCCATTTCGCCAATATGCATTTCGCCAAAAGCCGATTTTCATGCATTTGGCCAAACAAATTTTAACAGCGTAATTTATACACCAATATATAATTAACTTTAATTAAAAATTATAAAAAGTTTTTATTAAAATATTAATATAATTTAATATTACATAATTTCAAAATATAAATTAATATAATTTAAGTTTATTTAATTGGTGTAATTAAATGTCGAACTCCGACGAGAAACTCAATTGGATTTCCAGAATTATAAAAAAATTCCTCCCCTGATCCCCCCTGATCGGCCGACCTTCTCGATCCCTGATATATCCTCTTTTGTTGAATTACATTATTACCATTACGCAACTGAATCAGATGAATGTGTTATTTTAAACTGAATGAAAATTTTATCACAAGTTTTCTGATCATCTTCTTGATATTAATCTTATCAAAATAATATCAATATAAAGTATGTTTGGATTAACTTAGAGATATTTTAGGCGAAATGCATGTATTTTTTGACGAAAAGAATTTAGACCATTTGCATTAAAATTTTAGGCCAAATGCATATTGGCGAAATGGATTTAGGCCATGTGGAGGGCATGGAAAGAAAAGGGAGGAAGTCCTGGAGACAATAAAAATAAAATTTTAAAGTTTTTAGAATACTTATATAATCATGTTTACAATTTAAACTAAATTTATTTAATGTTATTAAATTTAAACTTGATTAAGTATTAGTATAATACAAAATTTATAATTTTAACTATAGAAACTTGGAAATTTGTTGGTTGCCAAAGAGAAAAAAATACCAAATATCAGGGAGATACAAAATATCAATTAAAAAAATAATTTGATTAACATTTGGTTAATTTTCTCTTCCTACTTAATCTCTAATTAATAAGTTTTGTTTAAATTTTGTATTATTTTTTAATTTACAAATACAATTACGATAATAGGTAATTAATTTAATAATTATAAACAACAAGATGCTTTTGCATAATAAATTTTTAACTAAAATTACTTTATAAATTATTTTAATACATATAAATAAATCTTTAGTTGTAATGCTGTAAATAAGAGCTTGTTGACAAATACAAACCATTAATGAATAAAAGTAAAAAATACGAAAACATTGGAAAGTTTTGAAATAATATCAGCAATAATTTGACCAAATATTGACGACATGACTCTATTCAATTGCAAAGTATTTCTGTAGTATTTCTATAGTAAGTTAACTATTTATTGGACTTCTCTATCAAAGCAAACAATTTATTGTAACGAATATAACTGCGAAGACATAAATACAACGATTGGTTTCAATAAATATATGATCACGTCTTTTGAAGTCATGGATCTGTTGTTCCAATCCTGTCTTCACTTCCAGTGAATCAGCTCTAAACACAATAACTAAATATATGAGTAAATAGAAGAGAGAGTCTCATCACTGGCTCATCACTGGCTTTGCACCGTTTGGCTCATACTGTATACAGTAGTGTACAGTACAGTACAGTATTGAGTAATACTCATTGAATTTCGGACTTAAGCACTCATTACACAAATGTTCAATTGGCTCATCACTGATCACCTCAACACCGATCACACTCTTTCACTATTTGACTCTTTCTGTTGTTATATCAAATTATTTTCTTATATTTTAGTATTATTTCGATTAAATATAATCTTTTAATATATTGTCAATCAATTGTACAGTAATTGAGTGCAATATACTGTAGTCAATAGAATAAATAAAAGAAATAGAGCAAGGCAAACATTTTACATTATATAAACTGTCATAAATTTGATACTTATTTTATAACTAAATTAATTAATTGCATTTTACTTAAAATTTATTATTTAAATGCAAATATTAACAATACCAAAAAAATTCAATGATATTTTAGCAAAATAAATTATACAAATATAAAAGTGACTAATGTAATGTTTCAATCATATTTTATTATATAAAACAATTGTTTGCTTTTTGAGTAATTGAATTTTATATTTATAATAGTAAATTGCAATAACTTTAGCAGGAAATTATCAAAATTTAAGATATAGTTTAATGGATAAAATTATTTTAACTTTTAAAAACTAATACAATTAAGATAAGATCTTAAATATCTAATATAATAATTTAATTTTAAAAAACTGCTTAGTAGCAATATAATTTAATTTAAACCCATTTGAAGTTTAAGAATGTTTGTCAATTTAGCAATCAATTTTTTAAACTGTAGTTTTTGTGCAATAAAAGTCTAATCAATAAAGTAATATTTTTTTATATCTAAAACTCCATTTGAAAATAACTTATCTATAAATAAATTAACGATTTATATAAATTATAATTAGAGCGTGAATTCAAATGGAAAACATAGAAGCAAGATTTTTAAAGAGAAATTTTGATTAAAGCTTAAGGAATTAATTTTTAATAATATCTGGAATTTATAACAAAATTATTTAATTCTGTTTGCAATTTAATCAAATTAAAATTATATTTAAAAATTTTTGATTTTGATTAAGTACTACAAAATATAATTCAGTTAGTATTTTAACTGTACAAACATAAAATTTAAAAAATAACTAAATTTCAATTTATACATTAACAAATATATTTTAGTATAATTTACAAATAATTTTATAATTTACGTTGATAAATACTAATAATATATAAATTATTTATATATAATATATACTGATAATATATATATAATGTATATATATATACACATAATAAATATAAATAGTAGGGATCGAGAAGGTCGGCCGATTAAGGGGGAAATCAGGGGAGGGATTTTTTCAAAAACGCTTAAAAACCTATATATTTATAATAAAATGTTACTTAATTTAACTAGATTTAAACTAAATCTAGTTAAATTAGCTGGGTTTAAACCAAATTTAGCACCAATTTAGGAAATATTTTCTAATTTTGGTGGAAAAAACTAAATAATTTGTCGGCTGTCTTTGGCGGGTACCTGTTTACGGACCAAATGCAAGGGAGGATAAACCCAAATTTTTAAAATCAGGGGGATTTTTCCTGATCACTGACAAATAGTCTATAATCTTTCAACCTTTAATAAAAAATATTATAACAAATAAAAGTAAATTAAAACAATTAAATAAAATATGATTTTATTGCATTAATCTGAAAAAACAATCATATTTAAATAGTAATACAACATTTAAAAATATTATTCAATAAATTTATATTAATTCTACAAATTATAATTTTATTAATTTTAAAAATATATAGAAAAATGTTAAAAACGTTACTTTACTTTGAGGTAAATTATTATAATTATTATATAAGAATTTTAAAAATAATTTAAATTATTTTTAAATAAATTTTTAGAAATGTCTTCATACATATTATAATTTATTTCTTATTAAAAATTAAATTGTTGAGTAATCTACTACTCATCATACATGTATTAATAACTTTTAAGTAAGTTACTTTAAGTTAGAGATTAAGAAGGGGGGGATCAGCCAAAAATCCCCTTGGTTTTAAAATTTGGCATTTTTTCTCTCTAGCATTTGAACCGAGGAAAGGTACCCACGTTGACTGGCTTTATTTGGTTTTATGACCAAATCGGAAAATTTTGCTAAATTAGTGTTAAATCCGGTTTACATCTAATTAAAATAACTTAATTTAATTTAAATCCAATTTTAATTAAGTAAAATTTTAATATAAACTCGGGTTTTAAGTGTTTTTGAAAAAATCCCTCTCCTGATACTTCCTAGGATTTTGACCAAAATTTTGGAGAAGATCCCTTCGCTGATTTCCCTGAATTGGCCAACCTTCTCGATCTCTGCTTTAAGTAAATTATAAGTAATTTTTAAAAATTTAAAGTTATATTGGACAATTCTAGTTGTACTATTAATTAAACTAAAATAATTTTAATAAAAATTTAAACGTAAGTGGTTTAAATTATTTAAATTTTAGTTTAAATAAAAATAAAAAATATTAAAGAACAGAGATCGAGAAGGTTGACCGATTCAAAGAAGGGGATCAGGGAAGCGATTTTTTTCAAAAATTTGGCCAAAAATCTAGGGGGGATCAGGGAGGGGATTTTTCTATAAACGCTCAAAAAACCTATATATTTATGATGAAATTTTGCCTAATTTAACTGGATTTAAACCGGATTTAGCACCAATTTATAAAAAAAAATTTAATTTTGGGCAAAAAACTAAAAAATTTGCCGGCAAAACGTTGAGGGGGGTACCTTTTCTCGGACCAAATGCTAGAGGGGATAAATCCAAATTTTCAAAACCAGTGGGATTTTTGCCTGATCCACCCCCTTATTGATCTTTGTTAAAAAACCTATATTATGCAAATATTTTACATATAGCTTTTTTAAAATTTGTTTTAACTCTATTTGAATTAAAATTTAAATAATTCAAACCCACTTACATTCAAATTTCTATTAAATTTTATATAAAAAAATTTAATTTAAAGATTAACAGAGAAACAACTTTTAACCAGCTTTAAAAATTTCTTCTTGTCAATTTTAACAACATATATAACAATCAAATTATTCGATTTCATGCTTGGTGGTTTTATAGTCATTTAAAATTAATAATTTTTTTAATTCTTACAATTGAAACTGAATTTTAAAAAATTGAAAAATCGAAATTTTCAACAACTAAAAAAATCTACATAGTTCTACATTGCAAAATTCTACATAGAATATAATAAATCTAAAATTTACTAGCTAGGGCAAAATTGATAAAATTGTTAAAAATTATTTAAATGTATTCTAATTTAATACAAAATTTTTAACTTTTTAATTTTCAGAAATAAACTCTCTTTTAATAAAAAATTAATTATTTAAACCTTTAATATTAAATACAAAACTATTATTAATTTCAAGGTGCTTTTGTTCAATTAAAATAATTAACTTGAAAATTACGTTTTGTTTATCATTTAGTTATTACACCAAATACTGTAAAATATACGATATGTAATATTCATAACATGTTATTCGAAATTAGTTGAAATAGTTTTTTTCCACATTTTTATTCTTATTTTGTTGTATACTTAAACAGATTTTATGCGAAAAAATTTTAGATTTTTTTGAAGATTTCATATTCAGTAAAGATATAAAAAGATATAAAATTCTAAAACAAACCGTAATAATAAAAAAAATGGTAAAAAAAGTTTTATGATATTTCTTATACTTATGTAGAAATGCAATACAACTATCGATTTATACATTAGTAAAGAGAGAATCATAAGGTTTACCATAAAAATTGAATATTTTTAAAGATAAAGTATTGCATTCGTAGCTGTGTTTAGGGCTAAGTATAGCTGATATTGTGAGAAGAATTACTAATAGAGTTTTGGAGAGATTGGTCGCCAAACAGCCAACACTACAATCGCAGTGTTGAGTCCAAGTCGGCAGAGCTCGTACTGGCTCTGTCTCTGGCACTGGCACTGATGGCAGTTTATAGCAACCAATCTATCACACAATATAGCCAACAGTTCTTTATCTCTTAAATCTATTCGAATCTTTGAATAGATTTGGTTTGTAATCAAAAGTAAAAATGAACTAAACTATTGAATGCTTTTTGCAGCACATGTTCACAAACTTGTTATTTATATTCAAAATATAATGCAGTCTATAATCTGTAAGCTCTGAAAGTTTGAACATAAAAATCAAGTCAAAAAAGTTTCTTTACCACATTTAAAAACATTTTATAAAAGGCAAGTGTTTCAACAATATCAAACATTTTTATATTTTATTATTTTATAATCAATAATATAATTATTTTATATTTTATAATTAATAATATGTTTAATAATTTTTTATTTTATATTTCTTAATATTTTTGACTATCAGTATAACTTATACAATTGTTTTTACAATTGTAAGTAACTATGTTTTACTGTATTAACTAGTTAGTTTTTTCTTATAAAAAATAATTTAAATTTTTATCTCACTTTTCCACAAAAATACATTACATTTATAACTAATAATTGTATAAATTTAACCAAGATTTAAATAAAAAAATATATAATATAAGTTAGTATAATAAAGTTTGTAATATCTTATAGAATAATTGCAAAAAAAGGCTTGCTTGTTTACTGTTACTTCAAGCAAAAGCCAATTTATATAAATTATTCAAAGTTTTGAAAAATGTCTACTACTGACCCCATTATGTTATAACATCTAAATTACTTTTTTAACACTCATTACAGCATTTTGCCATTACTTACATTACATACATTACTTATACTTTCTTTAAATCGATCGAGCTTATTTCAATTTATATTATAATTGATTAAAAGCATTTTTCAAATTTTAAAATCATTTTCATCAGCTGTATTTTATTTTAAGAACTATATTAATAAACAAGTAAGATAGCTTTATAACAAATTAGCAAGGTAAAGATTAATGCAATATAATTATAAATACTTTATTTAAAAAACCAAAAAAATGTTTTTCAGAATTTAATATTTATACCGAAATTCTATTAAATATGAAAAATGCATCAGATTTTCGATTTTATTCTTTTATTCTAAACTCTTAAGTCATTTAAGTCATTGAATTCATTTATGCGTTCACTAGAAAAGTATTGAATATAAAAATTGTATTCACGAGGTATTCATTAGTCAAATAAATAATTCAATTTTAATGTTTAATATAGGAATAAGTCTATAAATAAAGCAAAAGTGATAAAAAACATTTGCTTTTAATGCACATTAAGTGTCGAATTTTTGAGAATTGAGTCTTTTGTAACGTAAAAAATATTAATTTAATATTTATTATTAGTTTTCAAAAGATTAAGTTTTTTATGTTAAATATTTATCAAATATTTTGAATTAACTTTTTATAAGATGTGTTATTAAACTTTTTTCTAAAATATAATTCGAGACAATTTTTTGTACAAAAATAACAATTTCTTAATTTACCTCAAGTTTACAAATAAAATATTAAACAAAAAGGAAGAGAAAAAGATTAATACTATTAAAGTATATTTAGCTTTAATTGATTTTTATCTTATCATTGATTACTCATTAGTCATATTCTGAAAGCAATTACAGAATTGTTGGTCAAATGAAATGATTTATATATAAACCAAACTTAAGAAATAGGTAAGGCAAGGGATAAGGCACAAGATATAGAACACATGGAGATTAAATTATAAACATTTATTCCACCAAGACTATAATTTAACTGGGTTTAAGTTAATTTAAATATAAATATGTTAATATTAATTTATACGAATTTTGCTTTAATTTAGGAATAATTTAACTAAAATGTCTAAAGAAGAAGATATTTCGAATTATTTCTTAGCTCTACTTCTCTACTCTTTTTTCTATAACGGAGTGTTAAATAAATTTCGCCCAAAACTAAATTCAGTTTAAGTCAATTCAAGTGAAAATAATTATTAAAAAGAAGTTTTAAATATAGAAGTCATTATATAACTTATAGAATTAATAACAACTAAATCTCAATTTTCAAAACATATTTTAATTTGTTTTTCAATATTAAAAAATACTTTAGACAACATTTAAATTAGTTTTCAAAAACTATTTTTAAATAAAATATATTAATTGTTTAACTTTTTAGCTATCTATTTTATTAAATGGAAAAATTAATTTTACTATATAATAAACAATTATAGTTAAAACCAAGCAAATTAGATTTGAATAAAACTATTTTTTAACTATTTTAATTTTGGAATTATAACATAAATAAATTAAAATTAATTATTATTTAATAAAATTTAAATTACTTATTGAGTAATAGTTAAATAACAAATTTAAATAAAATTATACAAATCTTTTTTAAGCATAAAAACATTTTTTTGTGATTAAATTTTGGGTAAAATATTTGTCATCCCTTTAGTTGTTGTCTAAGTCTAATATTAAGTGATAAACAAATGATTTGTATTAAAGTTATTAATAAATACTTATTATAATTTGTCATTAGCTGTGAGTATAAAAAATGAATGTTTTTGACAGAGAGGGAACAGGAGAGAGAGAGAGAGAGAGAGAGAGAGCAGAAGAAGGAGAGAGAGAGTAGGGAAAAGAGAGAGAGAGTAGGGGAGAGAGAGAAGGGGAGAGAGAGGGAGAGAGAGTAGGGGAGAGAGTAGGGGAGAGAGAGAGGGAGAGAGAGTAGGGGAGAGAGTAGGGGAGAGAATAGGGGAGAGAGAGAAGGAGAGAGTAGGGGAGAGAGA
>JAQFXP010002498.1:0-14956 GCA_034693685.1 Belba bartosi | reverse complement strand
GTTAATTTAGCTAAATTTAGTTTAAATTCAGTTTAAATCCAGTTAAATTAGGCAAAATTTCATCATAAATATATAGGATTTTTGAGCGTTTTTGAAAAAATCCCTCCCCTGATCCCCCCCTAGGTTTTTGGCTAAAATTTTGGGAAAAATCCACACCCTGATCCCCCCTTGGATCGGCCGACCTTCTCAATCCCTGATATAAGATACATTATACACACTTATAAAAACTAGACTAAGATTAGGCCTTGCTAATCTAGTTAAGCTGGTTTAATTTATCTCCAACTTTAGATAATATAGTTTTGAATTAGCATTTATTTATTTGAAATTTATTTAAATTTTGTTTTTTTTATTAATTTTGTTTTTAATTAATAAATAATTTAAGTTAACTTAATGCCATTATAAAGGAATTTGGTGTCAAGAATCTACCTGAGCTGCACCGGTATATTGAATCGAATATGCATTTGACGTATCATTAATTTGTCAGTAATTTAATTGCAATTAAAATGTTATTAATTTTAATAAAATTTTTTATATTTAATGGATATTAGTCTAGAAATTAATGATTATTTTTGTTAATTTTATTCTGTTTTTAGTAATCGGTTTTAATCTCTGGATTTAAAAGTTTTTTTAATTTAATATTTTTTAGTTTAAATTTTTAAATTATGTTAAAAAAATGTATAATTTTTTAAATGAAAACTATTTTTGTTTTGTTTTTGTCCCGATATTAATCTCAAACATGGATTCGAGTCTATATTTATCGATATATTCGTATTTTTCTATCGAATATCTGTAGTTTGAATCAGTTTTGACACAATTTAAGAATAAATTTCGTATTTATTTTTATAACACTTTTTGCGTGCATTTAATGTATGCAAACATTTTAAACCAAAACTTTATTAATAGATTTCAAATATTTTTTATACCTATAATAGGCTATAATATAGATATATCTATAAATCAAAAGAAAAATATTATCTTTTCTTAAATAAAAACTAGTCTTAAGAGATGAACTCAAACGATAAAAATGATAAAAACGTATTATTAGTATATTTTTCCCTATATTATAGTCTAAACATTGATTTTTTAAAATGTTTCAAAATATTCTTTGCTATCAATTAATATCAATAAAAATTACAATTGAATAGCAGTTGTCAACAAATATCCTACCGTATTCCCGCGCATACAGTTGCAGTGCCCATATAGAGTGAAGCAGATCATATGCGAGTGAAGTGAGGAATAAAATCAGTTTATGAATGTTTTTAACATTAATGTAAAACAGTAAAATTTTTAAATATTTGAATTGCTGCATATGTTTAATTATGCATTGTTTGTTTTTATTAAAATAATGAATTGCCAAATGTATAATCTTTAAAGATATTACAATAAAATAACAAATTCCTAATCTAAATTTTAGTTTTATTCAAAAACAGTTGAAATATTGTTAAGTAATTTGTGATTAATATAATTAATAATAGATTTTTTTTGTCAATTTACTAATTATATCTAGAATTTTGCTATTTTTAAACATTTATAATAATAAAATAATTCCAAAAAATTTTATAGCTCATTTTATATTGCATGTTCATAACACCATAAGCTCTTTTTGTAATTATGGTCAAGCTCACTTATAAGGGCAAGCAAGTATATGCGCGGAAATACGGTAACAATATATATACATTTCAAGGTATATATAAGTATATTATTGGATAAATATTTTTAATATTTTTCTTAATTACATATTTAGTGACAAAATTAATTATAGATTGCATTTCGCGAATAGATATTAATTGCTGATAAAAATTCAGTTGAATTCTATTAAAAGAAGTTTTTTAGTTATTTTGAAGTTTTTAAACCGAATTAAATTTTGAAAATAATTTTTTACTATTGGATATAAAGTCATTAATTTACTTAAACAGTGTTTAAGTTTGTGAATCAATTAACTGTTAATTAAAAATTATAGGATTAAGCCATAGATTAAATTTTTTCGAATTATTAAGGTATGACAACTGGTATGGCCAGAGTGTGCGTACGTGCAGACAGGGGTAAACTTAATTATACCACAATTATTACAAAACATAATTTTCAAAATTAAATTTAAAAATTCAAATTTGTTTTAACTTTTAATTGTTTACAATTATATTAAAGTCTATCTCAGATAAAGTAAACAGCTAGATAATATTTAAAATTTATTCACTATAAACGATAAAAATTTTATTATATTTAAACTTGGTTTTTAGCAAATTGTTTGCTATAAGCGGGTATTCACAATAAGTAGGTTAACACTAAGCGGAGTAGACTGTATATACTTATGTTAGACTGTATTAACTAAGTTTTACTCTTGTTAAAATTTTTATTTATAGAAATTAATGTATTTTAAAGTTTATTTTTTCTTAATTGCTAATTTCTGCAAATTATCATTTAATTAAATATTTAAAAGTTTTTCAAATCTGAGTTTTATTTTTATATAATTTAACAAGCTCATATTTAATTAATTAGATTCCAATCTAATGTAGCACGCGCACCCCCTCCCCCGACAATACGCCAACCTGTATGTCGTCAACCATTCCTACGTTTGGCTATCAATCAAATCAATTAACTCTTAACTACTAAAACAGTTTTGATGGTCACAGGAGAAGCACATCCCTAACCTACCTGTCCTTTGCCGCCAAAACGCTTATCTGATTATAATTTTTCAAAATTCAATTTAATTCAACTAATTGTAAATATTTTGCTTATATTTTAATTGCAAACATTTTTTATGTACGCATTCCATAAATTAGTCGCAAAACTCTTTTCACTAATTTTTTTTAATGACATTTCAAAACAAATTTGTTTAAAAAAATTAAAATATTTTTGTAATTAATTTTTTTATTGGTTTTGTCAGAAAAAAAATTTGCATTTAATTAACGCATCAACTGATTACTGGCTATAACTGGTTTGTGATTTACTGTAAATTATTTTCAATTTAAAAAAGTTTTTAAAACTTTTTTCTCTCTCTATATATGCATAGAGTTGTTGAAAGAATAAAATTTTTTTGATTTGAGAAATAATTTTTTGACAATAAATGTCAGAATTTGGGAAAATAGCAAAAATTATGAAAAATTGTCGAAAAAAATAAGAAAAAAAGATTTTAGGAAAGAGTAGGAAAAAAGTTGTTGTTTTCGTAAAGAGTAGTTCAAAAATGAGAAAAAAGAGGAAAAAATTCATTACAACAGGAATTGAGAGAAAAAAAAGAGAAAGATTTCAATGTTTTTAATGCGTTCAGAAAAATACCAGTTTTTTCGACTACATATGAAAAACTGGTATAAAAATTGTTCCGAAAAATCTAGCCTTGAATTCGAGTTTTCGACTAAAACATAGCAAAACAGAAATATAGCGAAAAAAAAAGTGAAAAATCTTCTACTTCTGGAAGAGTTACACACATTTTCCAAGTGTTGAGTATTGCTATTGAAATATGTTTCCAAAAAAAACTTTTCGTACTGTTCGGAGCACTAGGAGATTGAGTAGTGCTGTAATAATAAGGCAAAAAAAATTGTGTTTAAGAGAAAAAAAAGCGACTTTTTTGCTGAAACAAAAATATTCGCAAATACACACATCAATGCCTTTTTCCTAACGCAACACAACAAGTGTTGTATTAATTATATCTAAATATGATTTTTCGCTCTCTTCTACTCTGTAAGCCCTTACCATACAATCGAATTAGCATTCAATGCCATTCCAGATATAAAAATTCAATGCTATTGCAGCCGGGGGTTGCCAAGTCTAATCGGGTAAAAATTTAATTTTAACAATTTAATTTGCATTTAAGATGTGGTTTAAATTAAAAAAATTTTAACATGTTTATTTTTAGTTTATTTTAGTAAACTATATTTTAACATGCAGAATTTATATTGGTTAAAAGTAAATGTTAACTTTTTAACTTGTCACATTTTGCTAAATTTAATATTTTTTGCGATTGTAGATTTTAACATGTTTATTTTTAGTTTTTTTAATAAATTATATTTTAACATGCAAAATTTATATTGGTTAAATCAAATGTTAACTTTTTAACTTGTTACATTTTGCTAAATTAAATATTTTTGCGATTGTAGATTTTAACATGTTAACTTTTATAATTTAATCAAACTTTTTAATCAAGTTTAAGATAGTTTTGATTTTATTATAGTTATTTGTAACAAAACAATAATTTTATTATTTTCGGGTCTTGGTTATCCCCGATTGCAAGTGAGCAACAACAAAAAAAGTAACTTTGTTAGTAATCAGTATATTTTAGTTGTTATTAAGTTAGCTTATTATGACTTCTAAATGCGGAAAATTATTACTCGATTTCTCTTTACTCTAACTAACGATTAAAATATATTATTCTTTTGCTCTAACATTGAATTTCAGCTAAAAAAGAGTGAATTTTTCGCCACTTTTTTTGCTCAATTTAATTGCTTATCCCTTCCTCTCTCTCCCGACAGTAACAGCACTTGTAATGCCATTAAAAATATTAATAAAATTTTATTATTTTTGTCACAAATAAAGGCTAAATTAGATCTAATTGTTTATTTGTTTAATCGTTAAGTATATACTTTATATGCGCTTTGTATCCAATGCCACAATAAAACTGATTGTTGTTATCAGTATTTTATTTAGTTTTAGTTAGCAAAGAGTTAAACAAAAAAATAAGTATAAACTCCATATAATTGGTGTTTAAAATACGAAATTAAATATAATTTTCAATGAAAAACAAACTTTTGGTTTTTCAAAGATAAGCGTATTTTTTATGTAGAATATTCTGTAGGCATACGAAAAAAATAGTTTTATTTATTAGTAAATAAAATTGTTGTAAATAATTAATATCTTTTTTAGCAGGAGAAAATTTGCAAAAACTAAATAAAATAAAACTTTATATATATATAAACTATATATATATAAACTATATATATATATATATATTTGCCAAACGTTATCGAAACAAACGTTTGTGTGAAACGGGTTTTGGATTTTCGAGTTTCTGTTTTGATAGGCATTCGTATAGATTATGCCATTTATTATCGAGTAATGTATATAATGGACAAAATCTATTACACAATACTATTCGGCGTAAATAAAATAGTCATTAACTGAAGGCCTTTCGCGAATCAAATACATACGAAAAGGCTTTAGTGATGTTTCGGATTCCAACCTATTTTACACAATATCTGAACAGCCCTTCGAAATGCAGGACTAGTTTCTACCGGATAGGCACTGGTGAAGCACAGGGAGTATCCGTGTCTTACATACATATATAGCATATGTATGCATACAATCAGTAATTTAGATATTAAACGCGAAATAAGATTTGTTTTAATGGCTTTTCATATTTGCATTTTTAATAATCTATGCATTGCTTAAGAGTTTCTGTGTTTTGCTTTCGAAGCAAATATTCTTTTACGTTAAACAGATCTAAAAGTTTTTATAAATGCGTTTAATTGTTGAGTTATTTATTGGTTTTAATACAATTTTGGTTTTTTGCTTTTTTTTCGCTAAATAAATATATTTTTAAAGTAAATAATTACTCTTTTGGCTCGATTTTGCTGAACTAGCTGTTTGTCAATTGGAATATGAATTGCGATTTTGAATGTATTTTTCAATTGATTTATGTTTTGATAAAACTATTTTAGTGGCAAATATTTACGGCGCCGTTAAACAGCGCTGTTTATTTGGGTTAAGATATGGGGATGGGTATATATTTTTTGCTCCGAATTGCTTCTGGGTTTTAAGCTCCTAATTAACTCTTGCTATTTTGCAATTAAAATTTTTTCAATCTCGTTTGTTGATTAATTTTAAATTGCAACAGCTGTAAATTTGAAATTATTAATTAATTTTGCAATGCGACTTTTTTCTGTTCGGTTAAAATTGTTCACTTAATTAATTGATTGGTTTTTTTTGCAAATTTAATAATTGTTTTAATTATTTTTTTGGTTTTGATTTTTTTTCTTCTTATTTGTTTCGATTATTTTTGCAAGTTGCATTAATTTATTATTTTTACTTTTTATTATTTATTTACAAAACAATATTTATTTTTATTGTTTTGCTAGTGTTTTTTGTCCCAGTTTATTTTTTTTAATCTTGACTCATCTTGCTAATTCTTTTGACAGATTTGTACTTAATGTGATTTTTTTAGTTAAATAATTTTTTTAATAAATATATGAATTTCGAAATATATATATATTTTTTAAAGTTTATGTTTGACTTATATTTTCAAAAAAAAGCGATAAAAGTATTGAAAGAGTTTTTTCAAAACTTTCGATAAACTCCTTATTTGAATGTCATTGGATTTTATTGATAGTAAGAGTTAAAGGGTTTAGAAAAATGTTTGAAATTTTCTTCAGATTATGATTTGTATAAATATTTATGTTTTTTCTGATTTTCTCATAAAATATATTTTTAAACTTTAAAAAAATTAAATTTATTGTAATTTTGTTTGAAATTTAAGCATTTATTTCAGTTTTTCTATACTATTGCCAAAAAATATTGATTTAATGAATGAGAAGTCATTTTTTCAAATAAATACAAAACATTTAAAAACATTAAAACATTTAAAACATTAAAGTTTTGGATTTTTTTTTGTATAATAATTATAATTAAAATCTTGGTTTTGATGCGAATTTTAAATACAAAAAACTTTTAAAACGTTTTTATTTTTTTTATCGTAATTGTCGATCAAATAAAGTAAAGAATTATTAATAAAATAAAAACAGATTTAACTGATTATAGGACACAAGAGAAGGCAAAACAAAAAATTTTTGATTAAAACTATATTTGTTTCATAAAAAGGTTTTTTAAAAACCTCTTAAAATAAACATTTTTTAAATACTAATACTTAAAAAAAAGATAAAATTTATTTCACAACTAAACACAAAGTTTTGTAAAAAAATTATTATTAAAATATTGAGTAAAAAATTAGTTTAAAATTTCAAAAATCATTTCAAAAATTTTAATTATTTTATCTTAAAATCACAAAAAAATTTATACATAAATTACTGAATAATAATATAAATCTAATTTATAACTCTTTTAACCCAAATTAAACATGTTTATTCACACAGAAAAAAAGTGTCCTTGTACATTTCAATTTATTATATGTAAAAATAGCAAAAACTGATTCATCATTGTATTGAATAAACTGTACGAAAAAGCTATAAAACATTATATTTAATGACTTTTATTTGTGTTAAATCTATTCGAAAAAACAATTTCAATACAAATATATAATAAAAATAAAATTATTTATTGTTTTTGTAGTGAAACTACTCTTACAGTTCGAATGCGATTGTCAATCAAATTCACAAATGACTGCAAAATAAAAGTAAAAATCGATTTTCTAACTATAGATCTCAAATACAAATATAAATTAAGTTCTAATTAAGAATTCAAACTAAAGATAAAAATCAGTTTTTTTAATGTCAAACAAGTCTATCGATACGACTCTTCCGGTTAAACAACTTTTTTTTACAACTCTTTTATCTAAACTCTAATCGCAAATACAAAGTATACATAAAATTAAAATTTAATATATTTTTAATTAATAGAATTTTAAAACTTTTACATAAATTTTCGACAACAGAAAAAAGAAAAAGATTGAAATGTTTGTTGTAATGAGTAAATTAATAAAAATGAGTTATTAGCTTGGCATGTTGATTTTTGACATCGCGTATTGAAAATGTATATAGCTCATATCGAATTCAAGAACATACTTTATTGATTTATGGCTAAATTATTGATAAATAAGATTTTTTTTTTGTATTTTATGTTGTATTTGTTTAACCTGCTAAAATAATTTAGGTTCGATTTTTATTTACATAAATTTTTATTTATTTAATGATTTGTTTTTGCACAATAACACAATAATTGATAAATTACACTTGTACATTATTTACAATGTTTTTTCTCTCTCGTATTGTATATCATATTTCTTTAGTATTTAGAACAGAAAATATTGATATGAAAGTGAATTTGATTTATGGGAGTCACCAAGTTAGTTTATGAATCTTTTATGATATATTAGTAGTAATTTAAAGTAGTATTTATTTTATTTTTTGGTTGAAAACATTTAAAAGTTTAAATTTTTACGAATTATTAGCTATCTACATATAATTATTCTTGGTCAAATTACGTCTTGACTTTGAAATGTTTATTTCTAACATTAAATTTTATTAATTATGTTTAAAACTTGATTATCATGTTGATTATTAAACATAAATTATATTTTACATGAAATAATAAAAAATGATAATAAATTTAATTTTTTTAGAATAAATCTTATCTAGCTTTTTATGGCCCTGGTCACCCCCGAACTAGTTTGAAACGAAAGTTTTTTTGCTGTTGTTGTGTTATATTTTATCTGATATCTAGTTAATAGTTATAAGATTGTAATCAATTGGTAAAAAAAATCTTGAAATTGACCCCAAATTGCAATACAATTCACTAATGGCTTAATTAATGCAGATTTTAGTTGTTGTCAATTATAGTTTAATTTTAATATTTTCTAAATTTTACTTAAATTTAAACAAATTATCAATTATTTTATTAATGAATTTTGATTTTAATTTTAACTAATTTTATGATAATTTTTCAAATATAAAATTGAGGCCAATATAAGAACTTTTTTAACACACTCTTTGATTTTTATCTGTTTATAAAATTGTTTTTTGTAATTAAAATATTAATTTTTGTTTTATACTTTTTAAAATTATCAAGTTAGACAAAAAAAACTTTAATGTTTCTTTTTATTTAATTCAAGTTTAAAACATTTTTATTTAATATTTAAAAATTATTACTTTTAATGTATTTTATTGCAAAATTAATATTTGTTTTGTTTTATTTATTTCCTGTTTTTTAAAAATTAATTAATATATTTAAAGTAATTCAAAAATTAATTTTATTTTTTTAAATTAAAAAAGCAATAAATTTAAACCAATTAAAAATATTTTAAATTATAAACAAGCTAAAAATCATTATTAAATTAATTTTTTAAAAAACATTTATTCATTGAAAAATAAATTGGCAAATGTTTAATGACATTAAATTTGAACTAAAACTAATAATTAAATACAAAATAAAACCTTAATTTCTATAATACATATTAAACTCTATTAAACTTAATTTCAAAAATTAAAATTAAAATTATAAAAACCGGAATATTTTTTTTAAAGTACTTAATGAGTGTTAAAAAAAATTTAAAAGTCATTAAATATAATCTCAATTAAGTCGAGAATTGCATTATATATGAAATGTACGAAAAGTGAAATTTAAAGCACAACCAGTGCTCAGGCATAGGAGGAATAATATGAAATACTGTATAAACTAATGTACAGTAATATAAAAAATAATTTATAAAAAGTTTTTATTATTTTATTTTAATAAAAATTGAAACATTATAACAATGACTAAATATGCTTTTAAAAAATTAAACAACACATTTTAACATGTTAAAATAACGCAAAAAATAAAAAACGCCTTTAATTAAATTAAATTAATAATGTTGAAATATCTGGTAAACCTATCCTTAATTTCTTTACTCCTTTATTAAATTGTTTTTGTATTAACTTATCTAAAAATAAATTTCAAATATAACGTTAAAAATATTGTTTAAATAATATTTGAAATTAATTAGAAATTTGTATTTTATTTTATTTAAAAAAAATTGCGTAATAAATTACGTTTAATAAATAACGTTTCAAAAATAATTTTTTGTATTATTGTATTTAAAAATATTGTTTAATTAAGAAGCAAATAATGATAATTAAAATAAATTAAAAATTTATTAACACGATAAATTAAATTGAAAAACAAATGTAAAGTCAAGTATATTTCCTCTTTTGTATTATATTTTTTTATGTGTTTTTGTTTCTTTAGTTTTGTATTAATTATTATAATTTTGTTTTTAAATAATTTATGATTTTATTGTCGAAACACATTTGAAAATATTTATGACTTTAATTGCGATTAAACACTACTTCTAATACCCTTCGACTGACACTACATAAACATAACTCTTCTTAACATTTATTTTATTGTTTTAATAATAGAATATATTTTTTTAATTATATACATATTTAGTGTTTTTTATTGTAAGTAATTAAAGACAATTAAATTTTTTCTTGAATTTACTGTTCATTGAATCGTAATTTGTTTTTGTTATGTATGTCTCAAACTCACGAAGAGTTTAATTATTTATTTTTTAAAATATTTATTTTTTAATAATATTTTTTTTATTGAGTGAATTATTTCAATCATTTTTCTTCCGCACGATATTCGAGAATCAAATTTAGTTTTTAATATAAATCAAATAAATTAATTGTTTCCGAAACCTTTTTTTAAAACCACAATTTGTAACGTAATTACTGTTTATAATTAATTATATTTCTTCAGTAATAAAAATTAATTTTTATTTTTAGTTTTTAAAACCATATTATTATTATTATTATTATTTTTATTTATTATTATTAGCTATAATCAAGTTTTTATTAAGCGTTTTGTTTGTCAGTCTAAAAATAGGTTCAAGCATAAAAGTTATAGCACTTATACAAACAAAAATATTTTTTTAACATTGTGAAATATTGAATTATTTTTTAAAAATTGGTTTTTATCTTGGCTTATTTTGCATACCAATAACAAATTTACAAATTACAACTTTTTAACCACAATTATGTAAAAAAATCTTATTTTTTTAGTTAGAAATATAAAATAATTAATAATTTAATTTTAATTAATTGTTTTTATTCAATGTTTTTTATATAATTATGTTAATAGTTAATTGTACAAGGGTGTAATTAACGCAATTACATCTTATAGTTAAGATGTTTGTGTTTTGAATTTTTTTTCGTATGAACATGTTATTTTTAAAATTGTTTCTATTGTTTAAGCTTTAGGCTTTAGTTAACATTGAATTTCAAAATAATAAATAAATTATTTTGATTTTGTAATCAATTTTATAACATCTTATTTAATAAATAAAATTTAAATACAATAAACTTCAAAATTATTTTTTTAAATAATAAAAACAATAATTATTTATTATTATTTATTTTTTAATAAGTATGTTAATTTTATGTTTGTTTTAATTTAAAAAATATTTTAATTTATTTTATATAAAACTATAATAAAAATGTGTTATTTTTAATTGAGTATTTTTTTTAGTTTGCCAAAATTAATTACAAAGCAACAAATTTTTATTAAATGTTTTTTAAATGTATCAATGCTCAAAAGGTTAAATTTTATGCACTAGGTTAATTACTGAAATAAACTTGAGTTTAATTATATGTTTGGAAATATGCAATTAAACATGTTAGACTAGTATTAATGTTAGCAAAATATGAGTTTATTATTTATTAAAAAAATAATTTTAGATTATATTCTCAATAAAATCGTTTATTCTAACATTGAACGAGCAAGCTTACTTTATTTAAATTGTAAGGATTAAAGCAAATTATTGTAATTAAAACTGTTTTGTGTACAAGATCTTTCTTTTAGATTGGCTCACCTTGGTTAGTCTAAATATAAAATTTAATTTTTATGTTTTATTAATAATTTTATAGTATTTTGTTTTATTTCCACTTTTGAGAATGTTAATATTTGATTTTTGACAAATAATTATTTTTTATGCTTAAGTTTTTAACTTGTTTAATGGCAAATAAACTTAAATCAATTAAGTTTTATTTAATTGTTTACCGGGAGCGTTTTGTATTGGTGTTTGAGTACTAAATATTTTTATTTAAAAAGGAATAAAATTATTATTAATTTTATTTAAACTAATTTATTTTGAATTAATAAGAAATTTATTTTTAAATTTAAATATGTATTGCTTTTGCCAATAATTATTCCATAAAATCTATATAAATACTAAAGGGTGTTAAACGTAATTTATTTTATAAATTTTATAACATATTATTTAAAGTTTTATACTGACAATAATTTTTATAAATATTGTTATTTTATTTATGTTTAATAATTTAAGTGTAATTAAACTTGTATAATTTTATTAGATAAAAATTTTTAGTAATTTTATTCATACATTATTTTTTTAAATATATTATTTTAATTAATTTTTTTAAATTTAATTTAAAAATAATAATTATTATTAATATTTGTTAAAGTTTAAACCTATTTTTTTTTAATTAAGCAAATGAGTTTTTAGTTAACTAAGTTTAATTTTTAATAATTAAAAACTAGATTTTGACAATGACAAATCCAGCCAAACCCTGAAAATATTAAAATGCACTCAACATTGCAATTAAAAATACTTTATCTACACTTTTAACACATTTTATTGGAATTGTATAAAAACGTAATTTATTTCATTTAATGACATTTTTTAGACTCGATGGCCACTGCGATGCGCATGAATACCAAAACTATCAATAGATTAAAATAAGTCAAAAATACGAGTTAATTAAAATTCATTACATTTAATGGTAATGTTGTTTGAAATTAAAATAAGATATAAATAAATTATTTTTTTCTTTCTTTCAGTTTCTTCTCTTTAAACAACTTTAGAGTAATTATAATTTGAAAGAAAGAGTTGTTTTGGAAAAAATATTTTTTAAACATATTGTGCGACTCATAGACCAATTATTAAAGGGTGCGACAAATTATCTTCATTTCCGCTACATAATGAGTCTTGATGATAATTTTTGAAAAAAATAAATTTATTTTGTTTTTTAAATTATAAAAATTAAAATTTTTTTCTATTTATTCATTTAATGTAAGTCAAGTGTAGTAAACAATAGAAATTAAATTGATTTTTAAAAATGCATTTTAAAAAAAAGATAAAAATTTAAATAACAATGGTTAGAAGTACTATAATTTTGGCAATAACAATAAATTTAATTAGTATTGCACATTTTTTTTATTATGCTTGCTTGAAAGTTAGAATTATTAAAATTTTTTTCTGAATAATTTTAAAAATATTTATGGCCAAGAAGGGTTAAGAAAAAATATTTTTCCCGGTTTATATATTACCCCTTTATGTTTTAAAAATGTTAATAGATTGTTTTTTTTTTTGATAAATTAGTTTAGCAAAAAAGCATTGTTTAATTGTTAATTTAAAATTTGATAAATATATATAATTAATTTGATAAATAAATTTTAATTTCTAATTAATTTAGTAAAATAATTTAAATGCCACCCGGCAAATTTTGACATTGGCCATCCTTAAGTTTTATGTATACTCTTTAAATATTGAACTTAAAATTGTTTTTTATGCGTTTTATTACTATAATTTTGTATTTAAATTATCTAATCTTCCCTAATTATCTATTACGCAAATTTAATCTGTACTCGTTAAATTTAAACATGCAACATTTCAAAATATTCGAAATATTGTTTCTTGGCTAAAAGTTGTTTTACTCAAAAAATACAAATTTAATGTAAATAATATTTTTAGTAAATATCAAATTATTAGCAATAAAAAAATAATTTATTTTTAAACAAGCAAATTTAATCACTCAATCTACATTTATATGCATGTGTATGACCTGTTTGGATAAATCTAACATTGCAAAATCAAAGTATTGTTTTAGAAAACTAAATTTATCCTGGATACAAAGTACAGATAAAAGATTTATCGAATAAGAAATTCAATACAAAAAAAAACAATAATAAAAAATATTAACTCAATTGCAAAAAACAGGGCTTCTGTACAATACAGTAACGAATGCATTGAACTATTAGTCATTAGCTGCAGCTCTAGCTATCACTTCCCACGCGATTATTTCGACTCAATTTCCAAATTATATTTTCCATATATTTTCTCGAGATATTAATTGTCTCATTAAATATAGTCTCAGACAACATGTCTATTGTTTTTCAGCCTACGCACATCATAAAGTTAATAGAATTAAAAAATTTTCGATTGTTTTCCAGCTCGCATAAATAAAATTAGATTGGTTATTTAGCTAGATTAGACATGACGTTTTTAATGTCTTGCTACTTTTTTTCTTGTTTATGTATGTAATTGACCTTTAGGTCATTTAATTATTGTGTTTGTTGTAATTGGTTTTGCAATAATTCTTGTGGTTATTATTTTAGCTAGCTTGTTTTTTTGTTTTTTAGCTTACTGCATTTTTATTTTGAATTTATTATTTAATTTGTTTTTTATTTTTTGTATATTTTATAATTTTTTTTAAAATTGATTTAGACTTTTAATAATTAAAGTTATTTAAAAAATTTTTGTTTTAAGTATTGTTATGCTATTAAAGCGTAAAGTGAATATTTTTGCATGTTGAATATTAATTAAATTTGATTTTAAATTTTAATTAATTTAAATTTAATAAAAAATAAAAATTAGTTTTTTTAAAGTTTGTTTCGAAACGAAATGCTTTGAATGTAAATTGACTTAAATTTTATTGAAATATAAGGTTTTTGTTGTACTGTCTCTACAATAGAAGTAATGCATTAAATAAATTAAATTAAATCCAATTCTCAAATGTATTTTGAATTCATTAAATATTCAAACTTTTTATACGAAATAAAATTTGATTTTATTTTTTCAGCTTTTTGTTTAGTTTAAGAATAGCTAAAAAAGAGGGGAAAAACTAAATAAAGACTTACTTTTAGATTAAAGTAGTTTTATATATAAATTATATTTAACTTTAATTTGATTCTCGACTACAATAGGAAAAAAATTAATCAAATATTGATTGAAATTAACTTTTGTTTTATATATAATTTTCTATTTGAGTGATTAGACAAACGTAAGACTAAAAGTAAAGTTATTTTAACTTTTTGTTTGAGTTTTGAAAAACAGACTAAAACTGATTTAATTTAATTATATATTTTTTTCTGTTCATTAAATATATCATTTGTCACAAACTGTAAGACATATTAAATAAATATCTCTCTTAAGAGACTCTCTCTCTCTCTCTCTCTCTCTCTCCTGCTCTCTCTCTCTCCTGCTCTCTCTTTCTCTCTCTCCTGCTCTCTCTCC
>JAQFXP010002497.1:0-14962 GCA_034693685.1 Belba bartosi | reverse complement strand
TATATATATTGAATACAAGAACTAAATTTAAGTTTTGATTTCAAAAAAGTGAATTAATAAAAAATACTGTAACTGCCAATTAACTTATTCCAAATCTAGTTTAATGTACAATAACTATATTCAGTCCTAACAATAGATTATTGTTCAGGGTACATGATAGTTCAGAGCACATTAAATATACAAACATTTTATATCTGCAATGTTATTCTAGGTTTATTTCTACGTTTAGTTAAGCTCAAATATTCATATGTTAGCATTGTTGTCTGGCTAATTAACTTTACATTAAACAAACAAAAATTACATCTCTCTTTTCTATGATTAAAAAGCAGGGTTAGCCAAGATCTACCAAGTTAGGGATATAACAGTAAATTTTTTCTTAAAACCTTGTGTATGTGTATAAACATTTTTGCTGGTGCAGGGCGTCAGCTGTCTGGCATGGAAATAAGTGCATATACACAAAGAAACTACACAGTACTAAAAACAATTTAATGTAATTTTTTTATTTACATTAGTCATTTAATAGTTTATAGGCATTTTTTTAAAAATAATATACTTGCATAAATAAGCATTAGTTTTTATAAAATTTTATAAATTGTAAAAAATTTTTCTTATCAAAAGATATTTTTAGGTATCAAAAGAAACAGATTAAAAGATATTTTTATCAAAAGAATGAGAAAACTCAAATGTTTTGTTAAATGCTTTCAGTTTTGTAGTAGTTACAATTTAATATAATGATAAATATAATGAATTTTATTAATAAAAATATTATTAAATGTTTTCGTATAAATGAAATATAAAGCTGTAAAATTTTCTAATTTTTTAATGCTAGCCAAAACTTTAACATAGCAAAAAATTTGTAAATTTTAATGTTATTCCTAGATTAGACTAATTGATACGAATTGTATAAATTTAATTTTTAACCAAAGAAAATCTGAAACAATTTAAAAACAAAATATAAAATTTTATTAAAATTAATGTTATTTATTATGCTTAAATATAAACCATTTTATTTAAATTTAAATAGTTTTTAAAACCACAGCTGAATGCAATGAATACTATTTTACAATAAATTTTACATTTAAATTTGTTTTTGTATACCAAGTGTCATTTTGTTTTTAATCTTAACCCAGACTTTATAACACCATGCATCACAACCAATTTCTCTACTATATCAATGGATAAAATTGCAAACATTTTATTCGGCTATTTTTACAGAAATAAGATTTTTATTTTGTGAATTGTAAAGTGTTTGCCATTTAACACAAAACATACTACGGTAGTAACATTTCTTATACATATATGCAGATTATTTTTTATTTATGCAAATATTAATCAATCATGAAGACTAACATTATTTTATTCTAATTTTACAATATTATAAACTTCTAACTTAATTAGTCTATAATTCCGGATTGATCAAAAGGGTTTAGACAAAATATCTCTGACTTTAATAATTTAGCAATTACCCTCTTACAAGTTGAGCCGGAAAATTTCTTCTATTTCTTTAATAAATTGGCGCTAATCAGTTAAATTTAGTCTAAATCTAGTTTAAATCCAATTAAATTGAGTTAAATTGCCAAAGTTTTGTATGTAAATGTCCGATATTTTATTCTAAACGCGCAACAAATGTTTATAAATTAGTTAAGTTTAAATTTTTAGTTTTATAAATTAGTCAAAATTATCGTGCAAAAATAATATATTGGCAATGCCACCTTGATCAAATTTATTAGATATTAATTATTTGGTGAGATGCTTAAAAAGAGACTCTGAGGATTATTTTCTATCGAAACTTTTAACTTTACGCAAATGATAAGTCATAGGCATTCTTATGCGTTTATTATAGTGTTTAAGTGTTTATTAATCAAAATTTCTAATTAAAATCTTAACCTTTTATAGAATATGTTTTTAATTTAATATTTTATTTGTAATTAATTTTATAAATACTAATAGTAATGGTGCTCTACATGAGACTAATATCAAGAATAACATTCAAATTCTTAGCATCAGTGATTATTTGTATAATTTGCGCGAAATAAGTATTTCGTAAATTTATATTCCATTAATTTCATTTTGTGCTTAATTACTGAAAAAAAATCATATCTGCTATTATAGAAAACATAGCCGTATATTATAAAAAATAAAGTATTAATCGAGTAATCTAATCTCTGTTTAAAAATCAATATTCATTAAACAACTATTTTTTAAAAAGTAAAAAACTTGAGAAACTGTAAAATTTAAACATTATCATAATATTTAAATAAATTAAGACAAATTAGTTTTGTGTAATTAACTAATTTATACGATTAGTTGCTTTAATGAAAAAAAAGGTCTTGACTGAAGATGAAAGAAAATTAGGTACGAGTGCTATCTCACAAAAACACACATTTGTGCGCACATTATAGCCTACTGTGCGCTTCACTCAGATATGAATTAATTTTGAGAATTTTCTGATAAAGTGTTTGCAAAACACATAATCTATAGTTTATATTAACAAAACCGGAAAGATTTTTCGAAAATTGCTCAAGGCGATGTTTACCGTCATAGACAAAACAGTGCACTCTATTCAGACACAGTTTAATATATACTTCTAAGCATTCGACCGACCGCTACATAACATTCACTCATAATTCATAACAAAAACAACAAAAGCATTCACTCATTAAAATATAATATTGGAATGACTTCTAATTTTTAACATCAAATTTTCATCAAAGCTATGTTTTATGAATTCTAATTTTTATTTCGATTATTTTGGCTAATTTTCCGTTCGTTGCACTTCTATATTGAAGTTCAATACTATCTTTCCTATCATTTTATAGCTTTTTCTCTTAAATATTATTCAACGAAAATTGCGCTCAAAAAACAATTTCATGCTTTTTGGTCTCAAATATAAGTTTTACAATCAATTAAAACCTCATAAGAATGAGGTATTAACTGGAGTTGTCAGAGAATAGTTATTGCAAACTTAAGAATATATTTACTATATTTATAATATTTATATAAAATTTGTTAAGCCCACTATTTTCTCCTACTTAATTTTGCTATTTTTAGAAATTATTTTTAAAAGTTTGATTAATTAAAAAAATTAACAAACCTATTTTGCATATTCCTATCATTAAACCCTAGAATCATTAACAAAAATGAACAGCCTGCCCCCACCCTATATTAGTTGTCCGTCCATATCCCTAAAGTGTGTAGGACTTACCCGATCGATAGAGGACTGTATTATACTTTTTAGCGACCTTACAGTTCGGAATATTAAGCGGAGAGTTCATGAGTAGTGCAGAATCGGAATCGCTATGATATCCAGATATATCACTGCTGTCGTCGTTGTCTGCACTGTCAGAGCCCTGAACTTCTTTGATTAGATTCAAAACCTAAATATTTAATTTAAAAAAAGACATATATTTTACATAAATAGCGCTATTTATATATATAAACTAAAACTAAACTATTAATATTTATCTGCGATCTAATCAGTATTTTCAAAGCAATAAACTAAATAGTGTCCAAACCTGTCCGAATCCATGCGAAAATCGCATCAGAACTGGAGCAACGATGGCTTCTTTGTCGATGCAGTTCTGGGTTTTAGAGTTTGAAGCGACCGAAGAGTACTCTTTCCTCAATTGAGTGAATTGGAAGAGCGCTTCCTTGTCGTAGTCGATGCGCTTTTGCAGTATAGCCAACAGTATCTGCAGTGCGTGGTTAGTAAACGAGCAAGGTTCTATCGCGTTCAGCAAGGTCTTGTTCTTGATTAATCTTTCCTGAATCTCGTCCTGCCTCAGACTCAACAGCCGCTGGTGTGAGCTGTTAGTGGGTGCCGGGCCCTGAGAAAGCGAGCGGGTGATGGGCTCTTTATTCTTAGCCAAAGCCAAGTCCTCCAACTTCTGAACAGCGGTTTTGTATTGTTGTATAACGCGTTCGAACTCTAATTTGAGCGCTTCGTGCAAATTCATAAGAGTGTCGTCGGAAGTGCCGACCAGCCCGTGATGACCCATTCCCTCAATTGCTCTGTCGAGAGACCGCTTTTTGCAATAGATTTGTTTACGCAAACTGGGCTCAGATAGTGTGATCACCTGAACGACACGCAAAGCCATTCATTCAAATGATAACAACATTAGAACAATATATTAAAGTGAATAATATATAGAAAACATTTGCGAATAATTGCAAATAATAGCAAATAGAGGTATAGATCAATAAACGCAACAAACCTTCAATAGCTTCTTGCAAGAGGCAACGGCCGGATGGTTCGTATCCAACCGCTCCTGAATGCACTGCAACAAACAATTGGCGCTGTCGGCACTCATGTTTGGGTTCTGGAGGGCAAACAGTCTAACCATTTGCATGATCACATTGTCTGGATGAAGAAATTTGAACGAAACGGTCAGTCCGTCACTACAGCTAAGAAACACTTTTGCATATAAGGCCTCCAATATTGGTAATGAGTTAGGAATGGCCTCAACAAACACATCGATTGGCAAATCTGTGACAATAGCTTTGAAAGTACTATAATTCAGTCGATTTATGAAATTCGCGGCTTCTCTATACTGAAGGTTCTCATAGAGCAGAAGAATTCTTCTGATGGCGACATTGGTTGACACGTCAGTAACGGTCAAACTATCGATATGTGCGGTCGTATCGTACTCGTCATCCTCGCCCTCAAAGCCTTTGACCCATTGGGAACTCCTCCAGGTCAGTTTCTGCACATTACGTCGGTTGCATTTCTCCGGTTTTATGCGATTCACAACTGAACTTAACTGATAAGTTGTATGGCTCGGGTGGCTCGGGTGGCTCAGATGGCTCGGATGGCTCGGGTGACTCGGGTGGTAGTTCTGAGAACGACTTTGCGATTGATTGCTATTTTGGAGATTATCAATACCTATATATTGAGAAACCATATGCGAAACGGGAGCGCCGTTGCCGTACCGAGAATTGCTCATGGTGGGGTTCCCTCCGTGATATCTAGCGTTATATATATTGAGTTTGTGGTGATTCACACCTTTAGACAAATTCTCAATCGTAAGCGGAGACGGATTGTGGAATAGAGTGAGAGTACTGTTAGAAGTCATCGTATTATCTATTTTCACAACTTTTGTTGCATTACTTGAAATCCATTAAAGTATTGAAACGAAAAGCAGTAGAACTGATGCAAACATTTGCCAAATAGTGATCGAAGCGAAACACAGAGACGAATGTCTAAATTTGAGTTCTGGTGCAGAACTGTTGGTTTCACGTGTGAACAGTAGCGACTGAAGAGCGCAAATGCTGATCACAACCTGAATGAGAGTCTACTACGAGTGCTGCTGCAGTTGTGGCCAAGTATTTGAATATAAGAGATGTCGAGTATTGCATCAACATAACTGTTATTGCAGGTATGGGAGGTATGGCAGGTATGGAAGCAACACAAACACTATAAGTTATATAATAACTACAGTATAACTTAGAGTGTAAGGCACTACTGAGTATAGAGTATAGCTTACAGTGTGCCGTTCAGTCCTAGCAACACAGGTTTGAGGGACTTCTACAGTCAGTTAGAGCTGCTTTGATCTTCAGCACAACAAACATTAGACAAACAGAAGAACGAGAGCCCAAACAAAGTATGAGATGCGGTAACGAGTTCTCTAATTGTGTCACTCAGTAAGTAAGGCTAACGTTCTGTAGATTTCGATCCCAAATATGTTGTCTAACCGTAAGGCATATACAGAATACTCGTGTTATTACATGACCTTAAGATAACTGTTCTTTGAATTTGAAAAAAATTTCGACGCTTTCCACACTAACCCCTTAAATGTTTGCTAACTAATTCAAAACTAGTCTCAAATTTATTTTAAGCGCAATATAAGTTATAACTTATAAGAGTTTACTTATGTGTAAGCGTACGTACAGTAACTGTATGTGTATTCTCTACTATAAGAGACATTTCTTTTGCTTCTTCGCAAAAATGTTGGCCCTTTTCGAGGACAAACATTAAGTCAATTATTCATTTGATGAAATGATTTTTTAGTCAAATGTTTTTAGCGAACATTTAAAAATATATTTGCAATGTTTCGGAAGTGTTTCGGCATAACAACAAAACTATTATTCCAATGTAACTCCAATTGGTTTATATCTGAATAGCAGTTTGTCTTTCATTAATTCATTTTTTTCTTTAATAAAACATTAGTTTAAGTATAGATTAATTGATAACAAGTTAATGATAAACAAGAGAATTATGTTAATAAACTTCAACTGCTTCTGTTATTTATATTCTGACCAATTTATGCAGTAATGACACAAATTATAGAATCACTTATGAAAATAGATTCGAATCAGTTTTGAACGCATTTGCAAACAAAACGAATCGATATTTTTTAGATAAGTTGAGTTGAATGCAGTTTTATACTAATATTAGACTTATATGAAATTGAATGCCAAAAAGGTCGACACAATTGAGCCAACAGTTCAACCGTCGGATTCTTTGATTAATTCTCTATACCTAATAAATCTTAAGATCTGAAAATGCATTTTTCAAATCAATTCCTCATCGGTTCGCCAAAATAAAATATAATCACAAAAAACACATCTGCCTAAATACAAGTAACGAGCTAGTTAATAGTATTACAGTTTAGAATTAATTTAGACAAAATTATTCTAATTTATTTTCTCAAAAATATTTCTAAAAATATTAAGTTTTTTGATAAATTTTACTTAAATACTATAATATATACTAATTTTTTCAACATTTTAAAAATAAAATTATTACGGTACATATTAATAATTAAGTAAAGCTTAAGTTTAAATAAAATTAATATATATAACATTCATACTTGTTATTTAATAAAGTTTAAATGTTGGTAATAATAAATTATCTCATTTCTAACCAGCTTGAGTTGACGAAATCTGATTACTTCAAAAAATATTTTAAGTACCTTTAACTCAACACTACTTACATTTAATAATTAATTAAATAAAATAAAAACAACTAGTAAGTACTTATAAATTTTGCAATTTGCTATTGTCTTATTGTATTATATTAAAAATTGCGAAATTTAGTAATTGCAAATAATCTAAATATATTAAATAAAGATTGCATAATAAATCATTTTCCCAATATTCAATTAATTAAATAAATAAGTAGCAAAGTCGGCGTTGGAGTACTAATGATAATGTTAATTAATAATGATAATAAATACCACAAAATTCGCTTTCACATTGTTCTAAACATTTTGAGGAACTCTAGTTTTGGCGAAAAGTATTTGAATGAAATTTTTGGCGAACTGAGGGTTTCATTTAGTTTAAAGATCGGCATTTGGTTGAACTTAAGGTAATTGAGTTCACAATATATGCATAAAGTTTAATGAGTTCTGAAAATTGTGGGACAATAATGAGAATATTCACATTAGACAAATAGCAGCTTGCATAAAATTATAGAATCTCATTTACAATAATTATTTTATTAATTATTAAAATAATAACTTTAAAAACCTCAACTTATTGCCTTAAAAAATAAACTAGTAATTATGTTAAACTTTATGCTTAATTAATTGTTACTGACAAATTATAGTTTTTATTTGTAACAAGTTAGCATAACTATTATTCAAAAATATGTGTGCTAAATTAATAAATAATAAATAAATTAATAACATAATAAATCTCAAAATTAATACTAAATATTTATAATTAAAAAATGATTAAAAGTGAGTTAATTGGAGATTAAGAAAAAACAATTTTTTAAATGTCATACTTAATCCAAAACACTTAAACTTTACTTTTTTTTCTCAAGCATTCAATGATTAAATATCGTAATTCCGAATTAATTCGGAATTACTAATTCGTATTTCACTTACATCGGAAGCATTGAGTTTGTAAGTGCTTTCAGACATACATTTGATTTTTTCAGTCGAATAAACATTTAAAATAAACATTTTTAGAAACTTTCAAAACAAGTTGTCATTCAATTAATGACAAATCATTGATGTGTTTATTGATTTATTTTTTATTCTCAAACAAATCGCTTTTAATTGATTAATTAGATTTTAAAACTACCATAACGTAAATTGAGATAGTCCAGCGATTTAGGGAAAGGGGGTGATGGGCAGTATTAAAGAAAGGACATTAAAAATTTTATAAAAACCTAGGGAAACAATTGGAAATTTTTTTAGAATTTAGCCCAGTTTAACTAGATTTTAAAACGGATTTAGACTAAATTTAGATAAACTAACTGAAGTTAAACTTAATTTAATTCAAATTTAAGAGAATTATTAAATTTTCACACAAAGTAAAAAATGCCAACAAATTTCCAGGGTGAGAATAAGTGCCAATTCTTAAAAAGGATTTTTGGCTGACCTCCCATTCTTATTTTCAATTAAGACTAAAAATATTTGTTTTGATCAGTTTGCAAATTAATTTTTAATCTAATCATTTTATTAGATTTTAATTTTTGCATTAATAGTTAACATAGCATGTTATTTTTAATTCGTTGCTTATATTCATTAAATAACATTTGCATAATGCCGATGCAAATGCCGTAACTTATAAAAGTAAATATATTTTTATCGATTGAAAATAAATTCTCAATTTATCGCCGAAAGACAATTGAGTCAAAAGCTTTCTACTAGTTATCTATTTATCTCGATTTTGTCATCAATTCATTGAAAGCCTAATTATATTAATATTTAATAAGAGGTTTGAGGAGTGGATCGAATCTATTATCAAATGAAACTATAATAATATAAAGAGAAAATGACAATAACTTATTAGGGGTTAAGTGTTTTTATTTATAAACTAAATTAGATAAAATCGCGCTATAATTGACGCTAAAAATGTTTTTCAAATAAATTTAATTAATTTTAAATTAACCAAAAGATTTATATTAGAGCAGAACAGGAGAGAAAAAGAAGTTCATTTCACTCAAAGTTATGTTTATTTATGCCATACATCCGAACTAAACATCACATGTAAAGAGTATTGACGATAACCTCTATATTTATAATAATGTTTAATATCGTATTGAAAAAGAACTGAGAGTTTGTGCGAAACGAATTGAATTTTCAATGAAATACTTCGGCAACGGTTTGATGCACTGAATCGTGATATGCGTTGATAACTCAGTACTGACGATACGATTTGACCGAATCTGTTGGCATTACTTTGTTTTGTTTGTATTGCTAGCATTGCCTCTATTGTTCACGTATTCGACGGACTAACACATTTATAAATAGGTTTTTTTTAACGAAAAAAATCCTTTTTTAACAATTTTATTGCTGTAGATATACAACGCGAAAAAGTAACCATTCGTTTGCAAAATATTTCGTGATATTTCAAAAATGAATGATAATTCTGAAAACAAATTATTCTCTAAGAGATGCTCATCGAATAAAAATTATTTATGAAATAAATTCTCTATTTTATAGTACAGTATATTAGTTAAGTTCAGTGAACTTTTAAAATGATAGTTTTTAAATCAATTACTCTATGGAAATATAGTTAATTCTTAAATTATTTTTATGCCGTAGAGAGAAAAGCACATAAAATAATTTGAGTAAAATTGTGAATATTCAGACTAAAAGTAAAAATTGGCCTATTATTTGGCAACAATTGAAGCAAATCACTTTAAGTGTTTGCTTCACAGCTTATATTTTACATTATTTTTTAGATATACTCTATACATGTCTATACGTGTACATGTATGTTTAAAACTTTTTTTAGCGATAAAAATTATTGAAAATATGTTTGAATTTATTATTTTTTGCTGTTGTAAAAGATTGTGTCATTTTCTTTTGATTAATAAATAAACTTTTCTGTTGACTAAACCAACAAATTGACCCAATCTATGACCTTGTATATGATTTTTGCAATTCTTAAAAATTCCATAAAATTTTCAATTGAAAAGTTAGCGTAAATTACTTAATAGGCAAGTCTGTCGTGTGCAGGAAATAAAGTTATTATTTCTATCAAAATTTTAATTTTTCTCAAAATCAAATTCATATTGTAATAAAAAAAAGTTTAAAGTTTTTATTACTCATTTAATAAATAGTTTTGAGAAAAATATTTCCGCAAATAAAACATTAAATATATATATAGAATAAATTCAATTTTTATTTTACATGCGTATAAGTTATGAACTGATAAAATAATCTAGCTTAATTGTTTTAAATTTTAATTATTTTTGACATTAACATCAGAAACTAATACATTCGAAGTCTATTTTTTTAAGTAAGCTGGGAAAAAATTTAAGACATAAAAATAAACTCTATTTGAATTAAAAAATAAACTTTGATTTAAAATATAAGAAATTAAAAAAAATTAAATCTGATTGTATTTTTAATTATTAAAAAGTTATTAAAAACACAAAAATATGTTTTTAAAATAAATTTGTTATCGAAAGTGTAAGGGATAGAGAATGGAAACCCTGTTGAGAATAGATGGAATAGGAAGTGTATGGACTCAACAAGACTTTAAATAAATTGAATCAAATCAGAGCTCTCTCTCTTTGTTCACTATTTTAGTAAAATTTAAACTTTTGATGAAATGACGGAAACTCGTGTTTCGAAAAAATTCTCTCAGAGTTTGATGTAATTTGTGGACATTCAGTGTTATCTTAATTGTCAACAATCGACTCAACACTCTTCGCCACTGGTCTGAGTCGGCCCTTACTCTCAATCCTTTACTAAAGGCGGAGAAGAGGAAAGACGGCCTCTCATTAGTCAGATATTACTTTCAACGGAATCGTTGTTACAGTTCTTATATCAAAGTTTCGAGTCTTCCTGAGTTTGAATGGAAGGGAACGGGAGGTATAAACAGAATTAAAAGTAATAACTGAATAAAAGAATCGAATTAAATATAAGGTAATGAAGACTAGAATTCAATAGCAACGACAGTCACTCAAACTAACCAATTGTCAATTGGCATAAAATGTATGTACAGTAAGTTTTTAAAATGAATTTACTATTTACTAGTAACTTATTAGTAGTAACTTATTATAAATTTACTTATTAATAATAATAATAATATTACTAATAAGTACTGTAAATTCAAAATTTTAAAAACTGTAATCGTAAAGTTAATATAAATGCTATATTGAATGCTTATAAGTTAGTACAGTATAGTACAAGCCTTAAACAATGAATGTATTCTCTAGTATTATAATTGTAATCAAATATTCAAATTTTAATTCATTATAGAAACTATTTTTAATTATGGCTTAAAAATAATTACATTTATATTAAATTTATTTTGCAATCATTAAGAAAACGAATAAAAAATCCATTTATTGTTTGAATTATATTAAATTAATTAGATGTTAAACAAGTAGTAAATAAAATAAATTTAATATATTGTAATAAGATTCGGTCCGACTTTACTAAACTACTATTAAAACTAAATTTATGCACTATTAACATCACAACAAATTAATGTAATTATATAACTCATTGCTTAATATTTCCTTTTATTATACATTTTTGAAACTTTTGACTCATTATATTTCAATGTTTTTAAATTTAATAAAGATTTTAAACAGTTTAATAAATTTATTCGTTTCAAATAAAACATTAATTCAATCTTGTTAGAATAATCTTCAAATATAATATAAAATCTAACCTTAAAACAACTCAGGAATGAATGGATGGCATGTTTGGTATAAAATATGACGAGTGATGACTGCTGGAAAAAGTGGCTTGTTTGTAAAAAATATAAGTTATGATAATAATAATAGAAATTACTACTATTCTCAAACTTTTAACAATAAGTTTTCAAACATATAAATTATAGACATTAAGGTTTTTTAATGTATTTTTGTTACATTATATAAATACTTGTATTGGTTTCGATTTTGATTTACATTTGTATTGAAAAAGTGAGACTATATTTGGAGGTTTTAATAAATAATTTATATTAATTTTCTTATTACAATCATAAGAACAAAAGAATAGATGAGATGAAGTGATTGCAATCTATGGCAAGTGTTGACCACTATTTTCCAGCCGAGGTTTCGATGTGTAAAGCACTGAAAGTAATCGAAATATCGAAACATAATTATTAAGAACTGTTTCGTTACTAAAAATAGTATAACAATAGTCGATAAAATCTCAGCAATTAATACATGTTTTTGTATTTTATCAGATAATATAGATTATAGCAGTCATTCTCAATGTATTTTAAAGTAAATGATTCTATACCTGATAATAGACTAAATCGGGTGTATTTTCGTCTGGAGTCCACATAAACGAGGCAACTTTTCCAGCCTATTATAAGAGGCAATAAAAAATTATATAATAATTCAATTTTTAGATTAACATTATGACAGAACTGTAGAGTTGGGAATAGAAGTACTTTCTTAACAATGTATTACATAACCTGATCTAATATTTACCGAATGTGCAAACACTTAATGTTCTTCTAATTTATTTATAAATAATTATCGATTAAAAAGCCGATTAAGTACTGCTATACTGTAGGCATAAATAATTTATAATGAAAAGAGAGTTTTGTTTCAAAATCCAAAATTTCATTAAGGATTAAAAGTTTAAAATTTTGTTCATTAAATTATGTATTGAATAAATTAATAATTAAACTCTAAATTTAATCATTCTATAAGTTTAACCAAAAATAACTAAATAAACATGTAATAGATTTAACACAAATATTACTTTGTATTTAAAAATAGTTCATTTTTTATCAAAAGTTGTTTTTCTTTATTGCAAAACCGATCTATCATTTAGTTTAATGAACGGGTTCTGAGGCTTTGTCTTAATTAGAGTTCATTTCAATTTAAACTGTATTAATATTTTGTTTTTATTATTAAAACAATTTAATGCAAAATAAATTTGTTTTGTTTGACTGAAATATAAAAACAATTTTCGACAAGATAACAAATAAATACTATTTGAAGATATTTTCAATCAATATTTCTTAACAATTTCAGTTTGACTGAATTGATCGAAGCCTTAATTTGAAAATAATATTTTATTTTATTTGTATATAAATTTTAAAAAAATTAAACTAGTTAGCTAAATTTCTCATTCTATGGTGTTTTTAAATAAAATTATTTAAGATAATTAACAACATGCCATTTTTTGTATTTATTAAAAATTTTCTTAACTAGTGTAATTATTCTAGAATTTAGAAAAGGTGGGAATTAGCTAAACATTTTCTATAATTTTAAAAATTGTCATTTATTCTATGTATTTTGGCAAAGAATCTTCTTATAAAAATCTGCCCCTTTGGTAGCTGGCAAATTTTTGTTTTTGTCTAAAATTAGACAATTTTTTTAATTAAGGTTAAATTTCAACTAGATTTTACTACATAATTTAACGCAATAAAAATTTTCATAACCTCCAAAATTTCTAGATACTTATTTTTCTAAAAATACCTGGCCTGTTTATCCCTTGAATCGAGGTCGAGCCAGATCTTCTGACTCTCCGGCAATTATTTCGATTAATATTTAGCTAAAAATTGGTTCGCTATAATCGGGTTCGTTTTATTATTGTTTTTTGTTTTTGTTTAAATGCGTAAATGCAAAAACAATACCAGAAAATTTATTAACTCCAGTTGAGTTTTTTTAAATTAGTAATCAATGTTTTAAATATTTGAAACTTGTAATTATAATTAGTTCGAGATGGAAAAAGCACATTTGCTCTAATTGCTATTAATCATAATTGCAATACCTATAGCAAATAATTATGAAAAATCTCAATAGAATTTTTGTCTATTACTTTCTGCCAAAATTTTTTTCATAAATATTGTTTACATGTTCAGTGCTATTGATTCCAAAAATTTCAAGAAAATAGGAGGCGGGGCGTTGCGTAACAAAGTTCGCGAGAAACAAAATTTGTTAGTTTTTAGTAGTCTTTTTAAAGTAGATGGTACAAAAGCTAAAATATGAAAACAACGCCATCTACCTGAGAAAATCTATTAAGAGATAAAAACTTATATTTGAAATAAAAAACTTATACCGTAATATTGATTTAATACTATATTTATTTATAATCAGAAAGAATTTAAATCAAGCAAAACCAAACATAAACCCTCGGAACATATCTTAACTCAAATCAATTCAGATATTAATATTATAAATAGTCACAAAGTACTTAACATTTCAAATAATATATAAATTCAAAGATTATTTTACAGATAAATTCTAAAAACTAATTGATTTTATAAACTTTAATTAATAGTAATTCTTTAATAAGTAATTTTTAATAAGAAATTTAAAGATTTTTAAATCAAACAAATTAAATAAATTCAAACAAATTAAACTAATAGTATTAACATAAATATTAAACTTTTACAATTAAACATTTTTAATAATAAATAGAAAATAAATCTTTTGCATAAATTGGCATGTGAATTTATTTTGAGTTAGAATATACTCTTATACGTTTTGTATTAGTTTGCTAGATTTAAATTCTTTCTGTTTATAAAATTGATTTTAAAATGCTAAATATAAATAAAATCGTTTTATATTCAATAAAAGATCAAAACTAAAATGTACAAGCTAAACATTTTATAATTATGTTTTATAAAAAAAATCACGAGATTTTTTTCCTTTATTTTGGGTCTGTACTTCAAGTTTGATTTATTTAAATTTAAAATATAAATAAATACAAACTTCTACTTTTAAATTTTAATAGTAATGCTCAGAGCCGTATAAAAAATAAGAAATCAAAATGTTTCTTAGCTATTATGCCGTTTGCTAAACATGCAAAAACAGTATATCTGAGGGCCATTGCAGATATACTGTTTTTGCATGTTCAATAAACGGCATAATAGCTAACAAGGGGTGTAACGGTAAGCCCCGCCTCCGATTGCCAAAAAATTTTGAATTTTGATAGAGCTTCAAAAATGAATAATACGTATTTAAAAATTTTCGGCAGAAAGTGATAGACAAAAAATTTATTGAAATTTTTCATAATTATTTGCTATAGATATTGGAATAGCAATCGAAAGCTATTAAAGTAAATGTGGTTTTTACATATTG
>JAQFXP010002496.1:0-14967 GCA_034693685.1 Belba bartosi | reverse complement strand
ATTAGGATTTAAGCGGTTTCTGTTGTCATAATAATTACGACTATTATTGCGGTCATAATCCGTTCGATTAGTTCGAATCGGATTTTCGGCTGGAGTTCGGTTTGGATTTGCTGCAACCCTACTCTCCTCATACATAGCTAAAGTCTCATTTAAATCTAACAAAGTTTTATCTTTGATAGTTAAATCATGACATTGTATTATAAGCCCACGTTTTATATAAACTAATTTGGATTCTTCGCTCATATTAGGATTAATTTTATTACAAATTCGTAATACCTTATCAACAAAAGCGGTCGGTTTCTCATTTGAGTTCTGTTTTATAGTACATAAGCTGGCTTGTAGTTCAAGCTCATAGTGTCTAGGTTTAAACTTCAGATTGAAAGCTAACATAAATTGGTCCCATTCTGGGTCCTTATCGTTGAATCGACTGTCAAACCATACCTTAGCTTCCTTTTCGAGCGACGTCCTTAGGTTTAGCGCCTTTTGAATGTTACTCCAGTTATTTGACTTAGCGATAGCGTTATAATCCTCTAACCAGTCGACAGCTTTAGCTTTGTTTCCATCGAAAACTGGTGGTCTGTGCTTAAAAACGACACCTTTTGGCTGCTGTTGATGTGTTGTTTGCATTGCTTGTCGTTGAGCTTCCATTAGCTGAAGAATTCCCGTATAGATCGGATCAACTGTAGAGTTGAGCTGCGATTGGGTTTGATTTGGACTCATGTTTGCTGTTGGTTGCGACAGTATAATCGGTGAGCTTTGGTTTGAATTCCCAATTATATTGAGCGGTAGTTGAATTACTGGGCTTTGCTGTGCTATTGGCGTCGACTGAGCTAACGGTTGTGGTTGTGGCTCATTAGCTAATTCCGATTCAATCTCTTTTTGTTCTCTCAAAATAGCTGCCAATCTCTGCTTCTTTTGTTCTTTAATTGCCTTTCGACTCTCGAGCTGTTGATTCCGAGCTTCGGCTTCTCGTATCTGACGATCGATCTCGCCTTCATCTGAGCTTTCGTTGTCTTCGCAGTTGTTGGCACCAGTACTAGCTGTTCCGTAGTTTGCATTCATGTCACGTAATGCTTCATATGTGACGTCAGCTCCGGTTACGCTGTGATTATCTTCCGGATCAGCTATGCTTTGTTGGTCGTAGTCAATGATATTTGCGTCGATATCATCCATAGCTTCGCTTTGATGTATAGCTGATTAGTCTTTAAGCTGGTATTCGATGTACTGGTGATCGTATTAAGTCGATGGAAGGCTTAATACCCTGAGCGACTCCACCAAAATGTAAGGGGAAACGGTTCTTAACTTAAAATTTAGCTACTTTTGGGGGCGATTGTAGCTCTTGGATCCGGTGCACTCACTTTGCCGTTCCCTTACGCGAGAGTTTCACCGAATACTTAGCCTTGATTCACTCAAACACTTCGAAATGGTTTTTATTTAATTAATTTAATTGGCTTTTAATTAATAAAACAGCTTTTATTCGTAAAATAACTCTTTATTTATTGGCTTTTCAATTAGCAATAGCTCGAAGGCTTTTTATAATTATTTAATTATTAGCTCAAAGGCTCACAAAAACAGAATCAATTCAATTCAAATCAATTGATCTCTATATGATCAACACTTAACTGCTCTCTAAGGCTATTCGAGACCTACTGCTCGGCACTTAACACTCAAACTGGTGCTATTCAATCAATAGCTATCTCATTAGCTTTGACTCATATTAATTAACTAGCTAATAACTCATTAAACTCAACTAGCTGTTAATTACTACTCATTCTTAGCTTAGTTTTGTGAACCCTTTTGGCTTTAGATATAAAACAATAATATTAATAGATTTACAGTGAATCAGAGCTCAGGTCTTAAAACGACATTAATATGAAATATTAGCTCTGATTAAGAAAGAAATACAAATGCATAGATTTTGGAAAATCCATGACTAGCTCATAGTCTTAGCTGAGTTTACGGTTACAAACCCAAAACACAACTAATTAATTATTTCATTAACGCGAATTTTGCAAAATTTCAAAATAATTTCGGAAAAATAAAAACCAAATTTGTGTTAATTATCGCAAACTCACCACGTGAGATTACTTGAATGATTATTTAGAAACTATCAGATTAAATTTTGTTCTAAATAATTTATTTAAATGTACCTAGTTATATTTAGTTTATGCTTTAATAATGAAAAATAAATACAAATTTTATATAATATATCTATACTAGATTCTAGATACTAATAAATTTTTTAATTAAATAAAAGTATTTAGATTGTAATTAAATTAACTAGTCAAAAAAAATATTGTTTTGTTTTGTTGAGTCAGTTGTAAAACATTATAAAATTTTATTATAATATGAAACAAATTTTTAAAAAACATAAATATTGATATTCGATTATAATAAGCTAAACAAATAAAATTTACATGATTATTATATTTTATTTGTTTAATAGATTATAAATTATATTTATGATAAACAATGTATTACAAAATTTAAATATATATATAAATAATAAAAAGTTAAATTTTTAAAAACAAGTTTTTTATTATTAGAAAATTTTTAAAATTAAAATTTTGTAAAAGATGGAACAATTTAATCTTAATAAATCTATATCAAAAAAGTTAATAATTAAATCGGTTGATAAAAATTTGTTTAGAATTGGTTTATGTTTTATAAATAATGACATTAATTTATTTCAGAGAAGATCTCTATTACACAAACCTATTCTCGTTTTTATAATAACAAACATTTTATTATTTAAATTTATATTAATTTTATTAATAAATAGTAATTCATATATGCTAGTTATTTTAGGAGACTTTTCACATTATTATAATATGAAAGTTTATTTTAATATTGGTGGAAGTTTATTTCAAATTTTGTCAATCGGTACGCAATTAATATATTATTATAACTACAGAAATGGTATAAAACCGACATTTCTTGCAGTGTTTGAAATGATGTCGGGTTTGCGTTCGCCGATCAGTGTTGGCCTCAATGACCAAACATTGGTTCGAAAACTCATTATTAGAACTAAGTATTTGTTTAAAATTACAAAAATAAATAACGTTTTAATTGTTCCGATGATTTTATTAATTGTGACGTTAAGTTCTTATATTATTTTCAACACTTTATCCGACGTTTTATTATTCGGAATTATAAATACATTAATATATACTTTAGCTGGATATTACATATTTAATATTAATATATATCAAGTTATTTATTTTTATATGCTTTGCTATTATTTAAAAAATAAAATTAAGCTAACTAACAAATTAATATTAAAAACTGATAAGATAAATTTAAGACTGTTACTTTTAAAAATTAATCAACTTCATATTGAGATAACAAGATACAATACAGAAATCTGGTCTAAATATTTGCTTTTATTCTGGTTGACTATAAGCGCTGTAATTATTTTTATATTAGTTATTGTATTATTTAAACCAATGTTCTTGATTATTAAATTAATTTGGATTTATACACTTGTTGTTTGCACCTGGATGTTTGTATTCGTAATATTTACGGCTTCGTCTGTCAATGCCGAAGCAAATAAATCGTATAAATTATTGAACCAATTATTTATTCTTAGATCTAAACATGTTAATATTAAATCTATATTACATTTAAGCAATCAATTAAAAGTAATTTTGTCAAGTTAATGTATATAACTTTACAACTACTAAAATAAAAATTATTTTTATTTTGTAGTTAATGTCAATAATTGCAAATACGTCAAAAAATAAAATTGGATTTTCTTGTTATACGTTATTTACAATTAATTATTTTCAATGTTATAAAGTAAGTGTTATTTGTTATAATAGTTTTAATCTATTATTATATTTTTTTCTAAATAGATAATTGTTTTTCTGATTCTTCTATTCATTAAAATGATTAAAAGATTTTCACTTCTATTATACTAAGTTCTAATAATAAATTACATCAAAATAATATTATTATAAGTAAACAGCCAAAACTGTAAACTTTAATTACTAAAAATATTTTATAAAATTTATTTTTGTATTTTATAATAATGGTTGACATCATTTAATTATTGGTAATTATAAATTATAAAATTTTTTAAATAATAATAAAAAGTATTGAAAATTATTCAAATTTTGGTAGATATACAAAAAAATTTCAAAAAAATCACACCAATAGGTTTAGGAATGGTAAAAATGTTTATTTCATACAAAATGTCTGTTAATTTGTCTTCATTTTGAGTATTTGTTACCCGGATCTGCAAATTGTTTCTCTATATCTTTGCTTTTCAGTTTCCAGTTTAATTTATTTAATTTTAAATTAAATATATAAGCACTATTGTTCTTGGTTAAAACTAAATCAAACTAATTTTAATATAAACACTAATTTAAACAATTTAAGTTTGTTTTGTTTTTGGCATTTATTAGTATGTTGGTTTTTAGCGCAAATAAATAACTAAAATTTGCTAATAATAAGATGCTAGTTTAATATTCATTTATTATTATTTAATTTAATTTAATTAAATTTAATAAATTTATAGATGACATTATAGAAATCAATTCAAAATATTAAAACTAATTTTGAAAATACAATATCAAAAATAAAAATTTTTTATAATTAACTCCCCTTCCGATGGGGATGTAAACCAGGTATTAAAAAGTTATTTCCGCCAAAATTGTGCCAAAAATATATGAATTATGATAATTAAAAAATTATTTCCGAATACTCATATTTTTAGGAGATATAATTAAAATTTAATTTGCTCTTAAATAAGTTGAAGTGTATTAGCTATTAAGCATAGCATTGATTTTAAGATTATACTATATAGTTGCAACTTCAGATCAATGTTAGGCATACTAGCTAATACAATACAACTTATTTAAGAGTAAATTAGTTTTTAATTATATTTACCAAAATTATTAGCATTCGGAAATAATATTTCATATATTTTTGGCACAACTTTGGCGCAAATAACTTTTCAATACCTGGTTTACATTCCCATCGAAAGGGGAGTAAATATAAAATTTTTAAAAATAATAATTTTTACTAATAAATTAAAATAAATTAAAATAAATTAATAAGTTATCTTGGATTATAGATGCTTTTTTGGATACTTTCTATGTTGCAGTATATAGGTTTACATTTGCATGTTTTTAAAGATAAAAATATAAAAAAATGCCAACGATTATTTAATAAATTTAATTTTTAAAATTAGTATAATTATAATAAAACCATATGATTTAGTAGTAAAATGTGAAAGGATTATTTTCTTAACTTATTTATTTAAATACAGTTTTTAAATAGTTATGCACGTTTAAAAATTGCAATATTTGCTTCAGGGCCTGTAAGGGGTTTAGTTAAAAACCTTCCTAATTTTAAAATTGGTATTTAATCACACTAACATTTGGTCTAAAAAAAGATAATCTCACAAATTTTTTACTAGTCGCCAAAAGAGTCTGGTAATTTAATTAAATTTTTACAAAATTTTAAAATTTTTTAATAAATTGGTGCTAAATCTGGTAAATTAATTAACTAAATTTATTTTACATCCAGTTTATATCTACTTTTGAAATAATTTTTATTTGAAATTCATACTAGTTTTACAATAAGTTAACAATAGTATTACAGTAGTCAACAAATAGAATAAGACACGGTTCATTGCCAACAGTTTATATATGGTAAACAATGACCCTAAAAGTTCAACTTTCAAAAATATGTTGATATCTAATCCTTTAAAAGGAATTTATGATAAATATAAAATAAATTATTGATTGGGTTTACATATGAACTCACCAAATCTGAACTGATTTTTATTTTCCCATTTTAAAAATAAATTTAGCTGTTTAAATTTTACTACTGCATACGCAGTTAAAATTTTAATTGGTAAAATTTATGTCAAATAAAACAATTAGTAAACTTATGTTCACATCTATAATTTTAATATTTTTATAAATCTATGTAAATAAACAATTATTATTAAATTATAAATAAATTTATAGTAACATAATTTATAAATTAAATATATAGAGTTTGACGTAGCTAGAAGCATTTTGTAAAAAGCTAACTAGTAAGCAACGTTAATATATTTAAGGCTCTTAGCCCTATTGTGTCGACTAAAGGTTTACACCATGTCCAATAATTACATTTTGTAAAATGTGATACAAATTTGTGATAATTTAGCGATGAAAACGTTTAGTGATTTTAATAAAAAGTATAACTAGAAATACAATTATCTGTTTTTAAAAAATAAATTAATATTAGGTTTAAATTTATTGCAAATATATTTGACTAACTTTATAGCATTGAAAGTAATTAATCGTAAATAACATATAACACGAAAATCCAATCTTTTTCTGTGAAGTCCTTTCGATTAATGACATCAACTATACGTAAAAATTAACTATAAATTTAAATAACTTTTTAACATGTTTACCTTTAATTTTCTAATTATATAAACGTTTGTTTGCTTTATATTTAAACAATATAAATGATTCAATTGTTTATAAAACTTATTTGCTTTTGAATTAACTGATGAAGCCGTGAATATCACAAATAATAATAATAACGTATTAATCCATAAAAAATATATATAAACTATTTTAAATACAATATAGTTTAATATAAATAATTCTAATATTAATTCAAACACAATTATACTTCCAATTGATAACCAAATTAATAACAAAATTTTTGACCAAATTTCAGTATTATATCGATAAATCTCCACTTGAATTGAATTAATTAAACTAAATATTTTTGTATATATTTTATTAGATTTGATAATAAACTTATTAATTTTATTAAGTTTTAAATTTAAATAATAACATAAAATGTAAAAATAAACTACTTGATATATAAGTATGTTACATAAATAATGATAGTTTAAAAAACATATAATAAAGTTTGGAATTCCAAAAACTATTGTTTCAAATAAAGTGCATTTTAGAATATATAAAATTCCAAATAAAAACGAATATGCAGTTGGTAAAAAAATCTTGATATTTATTCTGGCCATATTAAACGCATACTTAGTTCTGGTAATGAGTTTTCGAACCAATGTTTGGTCATTGAGGCCAACACTAATCGGCGAACGCAAACCCGACATCATTTCAAACACTGCAAGAAATGTCGGTTTTATACCATTTCTATAGTTATAGTAATACACTATTTGAGAACCAATAGATAGCAAAGTATATAAAAACCAAATAATATTATAATAAATTTTTATTCCATAAAAATATGAAAATTCTCCTAGAATTACAAATATCATAATATTATTATTTTTATATATTAGCATAAATATAACTTTAAATAGACTTAATAATAATACAATAAATACGAGAATATGTTTGTGTAATAGAGATCTTCTCTGAACTGAATTAATGTCATTATTCGTAAGACATAAACCAATTCTAAACAAATGTTTGTCAACTGATTTGATGATTAGATTTTGCGGCAATTGTTTGTTTAGATTAAACATTTTCTTAATTTTAGAAGCAAGTATATTTGTGAGTTGTGGTATAAGTGAGTTATAATAAGTAAAATATCTTATCTATATTTAAATATTTAAAAAATATTTTTTATAATAATTAATATATTTAAATAGGTTAATTATGATAACTTTATATATTGATTATTTAATAATAATTAAATTTAATATGTTATTTTATATTAATTTTTAAAAATAAATTTTGCATAAAAGTTACATCAAAATAACATTAATAATATATTTTATATAATTATATTTTTATTGTATGTTAAAATATTTTTATTTTATAATTATTAAACTAGATTAATTAAATTCATAAATTAAATTTTTTTAATATTTAAATTCAGAAAACATTTATTTTATATTATTGCCTGCCTTAATGATTATTTTATTAAAATTATACGTCTTGTAGTATAATTTGGTAAACAATAAAAAATACTTATATTAAATTAAAATAATTAATTAATTCAATATAGTTTTAAAGTTTCAAAAATATTTTTAATACAAGCTGATTTAATTACAAAATTATTGTTTGTGCAATTTAGCGCTTGTATTGTTCGAAGAAATACTGTATTTGTCTTAAAAATGCAAAATTCTGTTTAGTTAAAAAGAAAGGATACATATTGAAAAAATGTTGAACAAATTTGTTTTGAATAGTTAAATTTTAAATTATATTTATTTACATTTTATTTATTTAATAAACTAAAATAATTTTAATAATAAAAATATGTTAAAAATAATTATTTAAAGATTTATGATTAATAATTATTAATTAATTTTGTTGACTAAATTATTTTCTAAATTAAGGTAAATTTAATTTAATTTTTAAATAATTTTTAAATTAATTAAACTTGAAAAATATTATTCTTTTAATTTTTTAAAAATTGAACCCTATATTTTTATTTTATTCATTTAATATTATTTTAACATTTTAACTTATTGATGTTTAATTGAGCTTTTATCTAGTTAAAAAAATAGATATGAAAAATAACAAAAGTAATACTTAAACAAACAGTTAAAACTTACGCAAATAAAAAATTTTAAATATATATTTTGAAAAATTTATATAAATTTTAACCTTATTTAAAAATAAATATGTTTAAAATATTCAAATACAAAATTAATGTTACCGCTACTTTTAAATTTGCTTGTACAGTACGTTAATGTATTTTAATTATTAATTTATTTATTAATATAGATCAAAAACAACATCATTATTAAATTTTTATTTCAAACTATTTTTATTTAAAAAATACTTTAAAACTAAATAATTAAAATTAATTATTAATTTAAATATAAATATCATATAAATAAAACTAAAATTAATATGAATTTATTTATTCCAAATAAATGTTTACCAAAAAATCTAATTATTAAATCGGTTGACAAACATTTGTTTAGAAATGGTTTATGTCTTACGAATAATGACATTAATTCAGTTCAGAGAACAACTCTATTACATAAACTTATTCTCGTATTTATTGTTTTATTATTAAATTTATTCAAAGTTAAATTTATGCTAATATATAAAAATGACAAAATTACGTCATTTGTTATTTTTGGAAAATTTTCATATTTTTATGGAATGAAAATTTATCATAATATTAAATTTATTATGTTTTTATAATGGCATGACGTTAAAAGTGAGAAAAATACCAGTTTATGAATATTTCTAACAATAATGTAAAACATCAAAACTTAAAAATATTTTAATCATTGATTGTTCGTTATATTGTTGATAATAGAGTAGATAATCCAAAATATATTCTATAAAGATATTATAATAACATAAGAAGTTTTTTATTTAAATTTCAGTTTTACTAAAAATTGGTTAAAATATTGTTAAATATTTAACAATATTTTGTAATTTAAAATGTTAATAAAATTAAATTTGTCAAATAAATAAAATATATAATATTAATTTTATTAGTAATAAGATGCCTACATTATTTCATTGATAAAATTTTTAACTAAAATTATGTGTACTCCACTTTATATAAGTTATTATGACCTAACACCATAAAGGCTATTATGTAATTAATGGTCAAACTCACTTTTAAGGGCATGTAAGTATATGAACGGGAATATGGTAATAAACAAATAAAATAATTGCACTTTGACTGTAACATATAGATAAATTTTATATATTTTTAAAACTATAGATTAGATAAATATTATTGATTAGTCGTCCTAATTACAACATTAAATCTAAATTTGAATTAACTAACTAAATGTAATTATATAACTTGACATTTAGATAATATAAAATTTTTATTTACTTTATTTAATAAACATAAAATATATTTAAAAATTTTTTAAATAGTATATAATTATATAAAATAAAGCTACAATAAATATTAATTTAATTTGCTCTAAAATAAAGATAAAATATTTAATAAAACAATTTCATTTGATTAATATAATCTAATCTATTGTATGAAATAAACTAAAATCAATAATTAAATTATTTCTTCAGGTTTACGTACATGTAGTTATTAATATAAAATAAATATGCAAGTAGGTAAACGTGATAAAATTAAAATTTTGTTTTTGAAAATATGCTAAAAAGATTTTAATTTTAATTATTAAAATTTTATTAGTATAAATTAAATACATAGTTTTAAATTTAAAAATTATAGTAAAATTAAATATTTTACTCTTAAAACTAAATTTATTTTACATTTGAATTTTTTATATTTAGATAAAATTTGATTAAAAAGAAAATTTTTTGAAAATAAGATCTAATATAATTATTACAAAATATATATAATTTAAATTAGTATTTAATATTTAATAATAATTAATAAACACAAAAATATTTAGGATAAAATATGGTTATAGCAAGTATCAATAAAAAATATATATAAATTGTTTTAAAATGCTAAAATGTTTAATTACAATAGAATTAATTGTAATTGTAATAAAATAGAATTTAGTATGCAGTTATTAACATTAAATTTTTAAAAATAATAATTTAGATTAATTTATCTATTTGTAAAATATTAATAAAATTTTTTATTTACACCAATTTAAAATAATTATCAAACTTAAGGGTTTCTCGTTGTAAGTAATTAAATATTGAAATACTATATTTTGAAATATGTTTAAATTAAATTTATAAATACATGTAATAAAATATGAAACAATTACGGTATATTTGGTATTTAAACATATAAAAATACTACAGTTAAGTTTGTTATTTCCAACTATACATAACTATAATAATTAATAAAAGTCTAAATTAAAATATTAATAAATTTTAAATAATATATCAATGTAATTTTTTAATTTTTTTAAAATAAAAGAAAATGTCACTTTTAGATAAATTTAAAAATTGTGAAAATATTTCCGAAAGTGTTAAAAATAATATTAAAATTTTTCAAATTTTTGAAAAAACTGATAAAGTTTTTTTCAAAATTAAAAATATAATATTTATTACAAAAGACGACAATGTGTTTGGTTTGGGTGATAACGGTTTGGGTTGTTTGGGTTTAGGTCACTGAACCCAAACTTATAACTGAATTGTGTTTTCAGAAAATTAAGGACTTCTATATTGGAGGCAATTTTGTATTGGCTCTAAATGAGAAAAATCAAGTGTTTGTTTGGGGAAGAAATCACGAAAGGCCGTCAACTAAATGGTTTGACTCTGATAAATATATTAAGCCCAAAAAAATAACATTTTTTTGCGATAAAAACGTAAAAATAATAAACTGTGGTTACTATCACTTTCTGATCCTCTCATCCTCGGGTAGTGTCTATGGTTGGGGTGACAACAGATACGGACAAATCGGATGCGGAGATACAGATTCAAAGTTTATTAGAACTCCAATTAAATTGGAATTACTTTCAAAACACAAAATACAATCAATTTGTTGCGCAAAATGGTGTTCATATGCAGTGACCAGTGAGGGAATGGTTTATGGTTGGGGTTATAATAATTACCAGCAAGTGGGTCATCAAAATAAGCCAAGAGAAAACATATTTATACCAAGATTATTTGATTTAAATAATGTATCACAAGTTTGCGCTACCTATGGAAACACATATTTTTTAACAAATGACGGATTTATCTATTATTGCGGTAAATATCTCAATGATTATCAAGTGATACCAAAATTAATAATTAATAATAAATTTGTTTCAATTCATCAAAATTCATATATGAATTCGGAATATTGGAATTCTGGTGACATTTGTGCGGTATCTGAGCATAACATCTATTCAATCAATGAAAGTGTAATTAAAAAAACAAATTTTATAAATCTATTCGATTATTATTGTGAAAAATTTCAAATTACATATAAAACAGTTCATGTGGATGCTGAATTAGTAATTCAACATATGTCCAAGCTAAAATTAGAAAGCATGAAAATAGATGATAAAGTTGACAATTTAAATTATTTTCAAATAACAAAAAGTAATAAAAATCAATCAAATTATTCAAGTTTTGGTAGATATGAAAACGGGTTCGAAGAGATCGCATCGATAGGTTTGGAAGGTTTTGGTCAAGTATTTAGAGTTAGGGATAAATTGGATGACCAGTTCTATGCAATTAAGAAAATTATTTTTAATGGTATTAAAGAATTTTATTTTAAAAATGTTTTATTTAAAAACTTTATTTCAATTTTAGAGTCAAATGACAATCGACTGAATTATTACTACAAAGAAGTGAAAATTTTTGCTAAACTCAGCGGTGAATCTGTTGTTAACTACAAGACCTCATGGATTGAAAACAATTGTATTTACATTCAAATGGAGTTATGTTCGGATGACTTAAAAAACATTATTAAATCAAAATCCAAAGCATTTGAAAGGAAAGATTTGGAATCAATGAATGCAATCGAATGCTACATATCGTGTGAATTGTTTAAAGAACTGTTAGAATGCGTTCAGTATTTACACGAATTAAAGCCACAGATAATACACAGAGACCTCAAACCCGCGAATGTATTGATTTCGTACAACAATACGAACGGAAAATATTTGAAATTATGTAACTTTGGGTTAACTACAACACACGACACAGAAATTACTCACACGGAAGGGTTGGGTAGTATTAAATATATGGCACCGGAAGCTTACGGCAGACACTATAATTCCAAAGTTGATGTTTATAGTCTGGGTATTATAGCGCAGGACTTGTTTGACATTGATTTTAATGTGTTTGTATTTTTTTGAAAAATTTAATAATTTAAAAATATTAATTAAATTGTTAATTTCAGTTCATATTCAGGTCTTTATTATACTGAAGATTTAAAGGAGTATTTTGAGAAAATAAGCCAGTTGGTTTTATTAATGTGTAATTATATGCCTCTGTTGAGATCTACTTGTGCTGATGTGTTGACTAAAGCTAATGAATGGGCTATTGATTCAAATAAATTCAAAAAAATAAAAAGTCAAGAATTCAATTCAATTGTGAATAAACTTAAGGTTTATAGCAATGAGTTTTATTATAAATATTTGAATAATAAGTTGAATAAATAATGCAAATTAATTTATACAATCAAAATTATTTAATATCATGCTAAATTACAAATTAAGATGTTAAATATAAATCTTAAGCTTTAAAATAATAAAGTGGTCGTTTTGGCTGATTTATATTCTAAATTTCTGCATAAATACATAAATTTTAATTTATTTGACATATTTTAAATAAGTTATTGTTTAAGTAATTAAACAATATATTTTTTTTTATTTATTTATAAAAATTATGTTTCTAATTAATTATTGCAACTTTTTAAATAAATATTATATATTTATGAAAGCATTTAATAACAAAATGGAAACGAACAAGTGCTTATATCATGGAATATATTTTTAAAAAACAATAATATTCGGAATATTTCAAATAATAATATAATGGCGCAATAATTTTATAGTAAATTTTAAATAATTAAACTAAACATTAGATTAATATTATTTTAAATTATATTACCATTAGCATATTTAACATTAGCATATTTAACATTATCATATTTTACGTTAAAATTTTCAACAATAGCATATTCAGCATTAGAAAATTCAACATTAGCATATTTGACATTAGCATATTCTACATTAAAATATTTGACATTAGCATATTCGACATTAACATATTCAACATTAGCATATTCAAAATTAGCATATTTGACATTAGCATATTCAACATTAGCATATTCAAAATTAGCATATTTGACATTAGCATATTCAACATTAGCATATTCAAAATTAGCATATTTGACATTAGAATATTCCACATTAACCTATTTGACATTAAATTATTCAACATAAACATATTCGATAGTAACATTTTTGATTAAATATTGTTTTTAAACAAACATAATTTGCTAAATTTATTCTTTAAGTTTATAAAATTTTTTATTCTTAAATTAATTTTTAAATATTAAAAATTTTATATAATTAAAATTGTCATATACTATGATTTAATAGTTATTTAATAAAATAAATTTAACTTAAAAATAAATAAATCAATTTTAAATTTTTTTCAAATAAATCCTTAACCAATTTAAAATAAATAAGTTTTTATTATTGATTTAATTGTCAAATGCAATTTATTTTTAATAATTATTTTAAAATATTAAAATAATAATTAATAGTAGTCATTAGATACAATATATAATTAACCTAATTATATATACATATATATATACATCCGTTGCCAAAACTATCTTTATAGCTAAAAACGAAATAAATGAATAATCCTTCATTATTTTGTTGTAATTCTTTCAATGTAACTATGGAATTTCCTGACCGATCTACCATAAAAATATTTTTAAATAATATCAAATAGTTAATTTTTAAAAAATTAAATTTTGTTTTGAGTTAACTACTAAGATTTAAAAAATTTTACATTAAAAATTAATTTTTATTAAAAATTATTGTTTACATTTATTTATATTTTTAAAATATTCTACATTGTTATAAATAACTTTAATTATAAATAAAAATTAATTATTAGTTTTAATTAATTGATTTTAAAAAGTTTAAATTTAATTTTATTGGTTTTTAGAAGTTTAAAGTAGTGACAAATTGTAACTTGTAAAGATTTTAAAAAACAAAAATAGATGTCAACAATTATTTTGAGCAATAAATAATTTGTATATTTAAAAATTATTTTAATCTTGGTAGTTAACTCAAAACACATTTAAAATTTTTAAAAATTACCTAGTTAGTATTATTCAAAAATATTTTTAAGAAAGATCGGTCAGGAAATTCCATAGTTGAAATAAAATAATTGTGATAAAATAATAATGAATCATTCAGTTATTTCGTTTTTAGCTATAAAGTTAGATTTGGCGACGGCTGTATAAATATAATAGTTTTAACAAAATAATTATTCAAAATATTACAATAAAACATATATGTAAATGCTTTTAAATAAAAATGGAATCATTTGATCTAAACAAACAATTGCCACAAAACTTAATCATCGAATCGGTTGACAAACATTTGTTTAGAATTGGTTTATGTCTTACGAATAATGACATTAATTCAGTTCA
>JAQFXP010002495.1:0-14969 GCA_034693685.1 Belba bartosi | reverse complement strand
TCTCTCTCTCTCTCTCTCTCTCTCTCTCTCTCTCTCTCTCTCTCTCTCTCAAAATTTAATTTTGATTTAAAATTCAATTTTTTCTTTACTTAAAAAGTAAAAAATCTAAAATAAAAGTTAATAAAAAAAAGATTTCTCTTAACAAAGTGAACACATTCTTCACTTCATTTCATTTACAAATTTAAAAAAATACATTTTTTTATATTAAATGAGTTTAAAATAAAATTTCAAAAAAGAAAATCTAAATTAAAACTAAGAACTAGTGACAGAATTATGTCAATTATTAATATAAAATTAAACTAAAAATTAAATCAAAAAATACATACTTTCAAAAAAGCAGAACTTATACGGAATGAAAGCGAGAGCTCAGTCAAGAATATCGGTTTCGTATTCGCGTTCGTCGCCCAACCCCTCGTCGGGCGAATCCCTGGCATCGATGGCCAGCAATGCGGCCAAAGAGCCACCGCTTCGGCGCCACTGTTTGGCCGCACTTCTGGTCGGTCTCATTGTATACGATCGCTGATTGGCTGCCGCCGTAGCGACAGTGGCGCCGATCTGGCCGTTCGGTAGATAACCATAACTGTTATGATTGGCTAAGACATGGTTTTTGCTTTGACTCAACTCATTGTAGCCGTTATTGTGATTGTTGTGAATATAGCCGTTGCTGTCGGTGTCCAACGACTCCATAGAATGGCCGAACTTCTGCGGATAGTTATAAATAGTGGCGTTGTTTGAGAACCGGACCGAATGTGGTTGCGATCCCTCTTTCACTGGACTCTGTTGTTCGCTATTAAACAGTTTTTGTTGACTAAACCTTTGGTTCAGTTCTTCGGTGATATCCGACGCTCGCCGTCGTAACAGACTCTCATTCGGCCGGTATTTAGCCGATGAAGTCGTTGGCACAGATGGGTTCACACCGTTCGCAATCTCCTCATTATCTTCGGCACAAAAGTCGCCAAAATTTTTGTGAAAATTACTATTGATTTGCAATTTATTGTTATCACTGTTTGAATGTCCTTTCGATTTACTACTAATTGTTTGTTCAGTAAATTGTTTTCTATCCAATCGGCCACTGATGTCGTCTTCGAGACAATTGCGGATCACTTTGTCGTTGTCCGACAAATTCATATCACTTTTGTTCTTCGCATTGATTGACATATCATTCGTTGTCTGAAAACAATTCCGATTATCAGTAATACTATTGAGAAGACAATTGTTGTCTTCATTAGAAACAGTCGTTTTGTCGCTATTCGGATGATTGCGATCGTTGTCACCGATTGTCTTCATCTCCAAGTGATTGCTCGTCACGACTGACGTCACATACGAGTTGTGGTTCATGTGCACCGACAGCAGCTTCCGTTCATCCGCCTGAGCCCTGTTCGGGTCGGGTGTTGGCGGCACTCGAGTCGCGGAACTCATGTCTTCGTAATGCGATTTCGAGCGCAAGACTACGAAACAAATGCCGATAAAAATCAATAGGAATACGAACATCGATCCCAACACCATTCCCGCCAACTCTTCCCCCGAATAACTCTGTATAGATGACTGTCTTTTGATTACAGTTAGGCTTAGGTTTGATGCGACCGCACCCGCTCTGTTGCCACCGACGCACGTATAGCTGTTTGGGTGCACATCGATGCACAGCCATTGCAATGCCGGTTCCAATTGGATTCGGATTACAATTGGGGTTCGGATTCGGTTCGGATTAAAAGAGATGATACGGATTAGAAAATTTCATATAAACCACAATCGACTGAACAATAACTCAGTCATCGAAATGATTAATACGAATTCGAATTACAGTCTATTTTCTCATTGATTCAACATTTGAATCGATTTTGAAATTATTGAACAAATAATGAAAACTAATATTTCAAATATTTTATATTAAATTTATTTTAATTTTAATGTTTTAAATAAAGTACTGCATAAATAAAGCTTTAATCTAGCTTATTCCATTTAGACATAAATGTCAACATGTTAAAAATAAATTTATTCAAAACTAGCATGTCTGTCGCAAAACAATATACGAAATGTTTTTATTAAATGAAAAATGTTTGAAAACAAAGTATTTTTTGCTAACGACCGAAAAGAATAATTTGTAAAATAAAAACAATTTATAACTAGAACTATTGTCAAAAATAGTAATTTTTCAACATTTACGCCAGCTCTTTGTACACAATATCATGAGACGTCTGTAGAACTTAATACCAATTTTTCTATATCTCTCTTCAGGTAATTCACTTCATTTCCTTTTCATTCATTTCTATTATTGCGGAAAAAACTTTTTGATATAAACTTAATAATAAACTCTATATTCACTTCCATTCTCGCCATTCATATCAACTAATATCGAGACTTACTTTCACTTCGATATTCGCTTTCTATTTGTGTCGGAATTGTTTTTGGATTAAAATTGAACAAAAAGTGTTTTTAATTAATAGTCTAATATTTAGAGATGCGCAAGCACAAAATTAATAGAGACAAAAAACTTCAGGCAAATTTTTATAAGAAAAGCTTGTTAAATAAAATAATTTTTTAAATATAGTTTTAAAGTAAACATAATTTATATATTGTTAAATTTAATATGTTTATTTAAAAATAATTTTTGATTATGTTTTATAATTTATTTAAGAAATTCTTTTTAAACTTGCACATTCCTAGTACAGTAGTTTAAATGAATTAATAATATTTTTCCACATAAACGAAGAAATTATATTTGGAATAAAATTCTCATCTTATTCTAAAAGGCGTTCAATAATTGCAGATACAGTTGAATAACACTATAAATGACATTATTATTAATTCTAATTTTAAAATAATAGTAATTCCATATAAATGCAAAATTCAAACATTAATTTGTGTTAATATTGAAAAATTGTCTGAAAATTTAGAAAAGCGGAAAATCAAACAATCTGAGCTACTTAACTAAATAATGTACCAAGCTCAATTGAAATTTTAATCTTATACTATCATTAACATACTTTTAAAAGCTTTTTCTTTTCAATTCAGTTTAAGCTCTAATTAATTATCTGTTTTTTTTTCTAAAAGAAAAACTAATTAATTATTTAAAATAAAAATTTATGAATAAATTTCAAGTATTTTATAAATCCTTTTACAAAGAATTAAACGCATTTTAAACTATTATTTCAATTATATGTTGTTTTTGTTTTGGGAAACTAATAGAAAAACGGTTTTATATTATACATACTTTTGTAACTTTATTATTCATTTCAATAAAAAAATATCAAATTCTATGTAAAAACAATATAAATGCAAAGAAATAAATTAAAATTTTTTTTTGTAAAAAATAAAATATTTTACAATTAATTTTAATCTTTAGATTTGAAAAAGACACTTTTTTGAATAGAAATAATAAATCCAGGATAATTTTTATAAAAAGCCGTTTATCAATCCTAGCATTTCTACTATTGTCTAGTTTTTACAATTTTTATTAATTGAATTTATATTTTTGTTTTAAAAAAATAATTATTTATTACTATCTTTTTTACTTTAAAATATTTTATTTGTTTTATAGTTATGATAGTCTTCATTTTTCATTTGCAAAAAATAGACAAAAATAAACTTTAAAACTGTTTATTAGATTTTGAATTTTATTTGTTTTACTGTAAAATTCATTAACAATTACTAAACAGAAAAATAGATTTAAATCTAAATATACACTCACTTTGAGCACAAAATTAAATTAGTTTTATATATAAAAGAATTGACAAAACATTTAATTGAATAATAATCAAAAAGTCTACTAAAATAATCATTACATTAGTGAGCTGAATAAATAAAAAATTAATTTCAAATGTATGCTAGATTAAATTTTTAGAAAAACAAACCCTATAGCTAATTTAAAATTTAATTAAATAATTTTTTATCTTGTTTTAATTTATTTAAATCAATTGTTTATTTAATAAAATTTAATGTAAGAAAGTAAAAATATTTTATTTAGCAAATGCAAAAATAAGAACTTGTTCAATTTGTAAACATTGAGATTATAAGCAAAAATCAAATGAAATCTGAATTATAAGAGACATAATTTACTATATCTTTGAGTTTACTAATAAGAAATTGGTTTTGAGATCTATGAATAAATATAAGAATATTCTATTTGTTTGTATAGACATTGAAAGAATATATGCTTTTATTTATTTATTATTTATGCTCTCTCTTACTCTCCTATCTCTTTCTATTCACAATTTTGATGATAAACCTTCAAATGAATGTATGTTTTATTTGCACCAATTCTTTACTAATAGAATATTTATTAACTCACAAAACACATACAAAATGAATAGTTTTGTAAAGAATATACAGTTTTCTGTTTTGTTTGTTTGCTGTTTAATGTCTAGTATATAAATGCAGAAATGTACACGCTAACTGTTAAAGCGATGCAAAGTATGTCCAAAGTGCATTAAAATTTAATTAAAAAGTATTTTGAGTTATTTTGTTAAGTTTTAGTAATTTTCAATTATATAAAATAATAAAATTTAAAAGATATTTGTACTTATAAATAGACAAGAATAAAATATTTGTGTAAAAATGCATGTTGATTTTATACTCATTTCAATGTTGATTCTATGATATAATATATTTTAATTCAATTTTTTGTTTGTTTGTATTTTATTTGTCTTACATGTAAAACATATATTCAATAATACTGTGTATATAGAGTACGTACTTTGCTTATACTTTGCATATATCAAACGCAATGTGCAAATAAAACTTTATTTCTTAAATAAAAATATTTACTTATCTAAATAATAATAATTTATAATTAAATATAAAACTCGAAAAATTATTTACAAAATTATTTTATTTCTAAAAAATTCTAATTTAATCTACTTTTAGCTCAAAAAAGATTTAAACAAAAATATAAGTTTTGAATCATTAATCTAATTAACCGATTATTTGTTTGTCGTTTGCAGTCATTAAATGCAAGCAATTCTTATACAGACTCTGTATTACAGAGTATTAGTTTCCGAGTTCTAGCAATGCGTTTGTATTGTAGATATTGATCAAATGAAGACTGGTATGAGAGGAATGGTAGACAACATACCTTCCGGCGTCCTTTTCCAGTGCATTCATTATATATAGAGTTGAACTTCGCTGAAACGGACCGTTCGATCCTTCTTTGATGAGATACATCTGTCGGCCGAACGTCATTAACGACATATTTCTAATTGCCCGACCCTTGGCCTCCCAGTCCACTTTAGCCGCTGGTATTGATTCAACAACACAACCGATGGATGCATTTTCGCCTAAATATATGTAAAAATTCAATAACATTAGCCATTTCTTTAATCGGATTTACTTAAAGTTTTTCTAAGCATGCTAAAATTCTAAAATTTTAAATTTTATTTATAAAGTATTAATATATGTCGTGTGCTCGTAATGCATTGCATAAGCTATTCCTTCGACAATAAAATGAGAGAATAAGTTAAATAACTACTGAATAAAAAATAAAAATTTTATGCATTAGTCTGTATTAGTGACGAGAGAATCAAATGAGAAGAATAGAGAATCCGATAAAAATAGACTAATAGCTCGACTCAAGCCTCGAATGCATAATGTAATGCAAGAAAGTGTTCTTTAAGGCTCTCTCAGCGATAGGCAAACTGCTTACGAAACATAGTGTATGAACTCAACTCTCTCTCTCTGTCTCTCTCTCTGTCTGTCTTGCTCTCTCTCTCTCCTCTCTCCCTCTCTCTCTCTCTCTCTCTCTCCTCTCTCTCTTCTGCTTTCTTTCTTTTTCTCTCTCTTTCTCTCTTCTGCTCTCTTTCTTCTGCTCTCTCTCTCTCTTTTCTCCACTCTTCCATTTCCACTCTCTTCTCTCAAACTCTTTCATAATTTAGTAGAATTTAAGAAAATATCGTACAATAGAATCGATTGACAATCACTGTTAACTCACAATCACTGCAAAAGAGATGAGTATTTCTATACATATTTATATACTATGTTTAGAAATTTGAATTTTTTATTATTAATTCTAAAACACTTTAGTTTTAGTCATTACTAGAGTTAATAATAATTTTACATAAATCTCAGAGAACTTTTTTTCTAAGATTTTATTTAAATATTTTAAACTTTATTTTTAAAATGTTTTAAAAAAATAAATTATTCATAAATTAGATATAAATCTAAAAATGTTTGGTTGGTTTTGTTTTCTCAAATAATTGTTTTGTAAACTCTTATGAAACTTTAAAATGCATTAGGAGAAAATTAAAACAATAAATTTTAATTAGCAAGTACATTTAATTATAATTTATTACAATCGAAAGATAAATGAAACACAAATTAACAAAAGAGAAAAGGCATTAAAAACTAATCTTAAGATTGAATGGAAAAATATAGCGAATAGAGTCAATAAAAAATGGGATAAAATAAGAAAAACAATGCAATAATACCGTAATAATAATAATCAGAATAAGAGCAATAATACTAATGGTTGCAAATAAAATAAATAATAATAATTACAGACAAACACTGTGTTGGCGCAGGCAAGCGGCACCGGTAGTCAATGAAGCAAGGACATACACATTTGTCCACTCCTTCTCATTTAATATAAAAGGAGAGAAACAAAATGTAATTTATTTGAGCCGTCATTAGTATACAACTCGAGAGCACAAAACGTATAGATATGTATAGAAAACACTATTAGATGTTGAGTGTATATACATGTATATAAAACTCATCAAGCGGAATTTAAATGGAAGGGTTGTGCTAGCACATTCGATTATACAACAGTAACTAGCAACTATTGAATAGTCCCAAAAAATTAGTTATACAAAACTGTGTACTATTGATAAAACAAGATGAAGACATTATTTCAATTCGGATCTAATTTATCTCCTCTTCCTCTCTTCGCTACTCTTTTTTCGCTCCTATTTCACAATTCGAGAAACGCTTTTGTATTGGAATTAGAAGTGAAAAGCAATTAAAGTCCTATTCATTTGATTAGAATAATCGATGGCTAAAGACTTTTTACGCTGTTTTAGTCACCGGAATACCCAATGCTATAAACCCGGCACTGGTAGGCACACTAGCAATTGAATTCGGGTTTTACTCCTTTTAAACCTACCAGTGCTCTATGTGTGTCGAATACGTAAATATTTTTGTGCAAATTATTTTAATTAATATTATCAAAAAGATTATTTGTTATAACTTATAACGTAAAGACTTTTATAAATTTTGTTTTTCTTACTTTTCGTTTTATTGATTTTTCTTTTTAATAAAAATTTTTATTTTTCTATTTGTTTTAGTATATGTTTTCTGTTTGTATACTATTTTTAATTTGGCGTTACTTTTGTGGACATTTGTGTAAAAGAGTTTTTTTAATATCAATATATAAATAAAATAAATATTTTTTTTATATCATTAATAAATAAATTTTTATTGCTCTTCAAATGAGTTCACAAACAAAATTAATTCAGTCACTAATGAATGTCTTTAATGATAAACATTTAATTAACTAAAAATATACTCTTTTTAGTAAATAAAACTGCGAATAATTTTTAAATATCAAACAAAATATGTTTTTGAAAGTTAAATAAAATTTTAAACTTAATTAAACTTAAAAATTATATTAATATTTCAAAATATAAATAAATGCAAATGCTAAACATTTAAATATATAAATTTAATTTATTCAACTTAAAAATAACTTAAACTAGGTATTTTTTTAAAATGCATTTGATTTGCATTTAATTGGCATAGATTATTTTTATTACATGAAGCTAGTTGTTTATTACACTAAATTTGATTTAATATAATCTTAAAAATATTTTATATTTTAAAAATAATTTTAAAGGATTTGACGAAAGATTGCAAAATATGTTTATTTTCTAAAATCATTTTAATCACTATAAGTTTTACACTTAATTTACAAACAAACTAAATAAGATATTTTAATTATTATTTTACTAACACAAACGTACATTAAAATAAAATATAAAAAAAATAAAATATTTATATTAACAATTTTTTTGTAACGGGAAATAATGTTTAAAAAAATAATAACAAAATTTTTTTATTTTGGCATATCAATTTATAACTTTTGTTTTGTCATTTTTATTAGAAATTATAATTGACTTTATATAGTGAAAAAACATTTTGGGAATTGATATGCCAAAATTATAAAAATTATGTTTATAATATTTAAACATTATTTACCGTTACAAAAAACTGCTTATATAAACATTTTATTTAAGAATTAAGTATGCTTTAATATTTATACGTAATAGTAAAAAATAATTAAAATATCTCATTTGGTTTAAAATTAAATTTGAAATTTATAAGCTGTAAGAAGTTATTGTATTTGTGAATGTGCATAACTTTTTAAATATTACATTTAAAAAAAATTGCACATTTTTTTATTATATCATATAGTTTTATTATGGTTAAAATTATTTTTAAAAATAAACATATTTTGCAATCTTCCGCCAACTTCTTTTTAGTAAAATTGCAAATTTAAAAGTTAAATGTAGAATAAAAATAACTACATGTAGATAAAAAAATTTAGGAATTTTCTTTTAGATTTACATCTTGCTTAAGTTAAAAATTTTTTATAAATAAAATTTTATTTAGCAAAAGTTTTAATAAATTGATTTTAAGTTAATAAAATTAAGCACTTTACATTATTTTTATTTCTGTATTAAAAACAAATAATTACAAAAAGTTTAAAATTTAAAACAATTATTATATATTGCAAACTAACGAAAACTTTAAAAATAAACAACTATATATATATAGTTACAATTTATTACCTTATTTATTTAATTACTAAAAGCAATTTATTTCAAACATGTTTAAAAGAGCATTTCAACATTAAATGATAAATTAAAAAGATTCGGAAAATAAAAGACTGGTTAGACTGTAATGATAAGAGAAAGTAATGCAATATTTAGATGAGTTGTCAGTTATTTGCATTAAAATGAACTTAATATGAAATCTAAGCGAAGCCATCAAAATCAACCAGGCCAACTACACAAAGAGCTCGAAAATTAATGAATAAGATCTATCTCACGCTTCGACTCACTCCTCTCCCCCTAATTTCCAACTCATCAAACCGATCATCATTAATAACAAGTTGTTTTCTCAAACTCATTATAACTTCTATATTTTTGCTCCGCATCTCAACCTCTCTTCTGTCGTTGCAATCAATGCCTGTTTTTTCACTTCAATTCACTCACTTTTTTTTCGCTTCTACTCTATTCTCAATCACGACTTTAACTCTAATTTATATTTTATTTTATTTCTTTTCTACTCTTAATTCTATAGTTAATAATAAAATATTTTTTGCTTTTAATATGTTTTTACTGCAAATGACACTCGAAATGATAGTTCTGGTGATAAAGACGTTTTTTTTAATTCTCTTCGTAAGTGTTTTTTGCGTAAATATATTGATAAAATAATATTAAGAATATTTTTCGAGTATTTTTTCTATTATTATATTTTATATAAAACTAATTTAGTTTTTTATTAATAAATGGCAATGTGCAGCTTTATATATTTATTTTATATGCATGCTCATTATTGTATCTAATTAAAAATTGTTAGTTTAGCTTTCAATATGTTTTATGATTATGTATCCAGGTCAATCATAAAATATGATTTTTTATTCGCTTAACAGTTTCTGTTTTGCTTTTAAAAATTTATTGATTTTTGTTTCATTTCTTATAATAAATTAGAAAAACTGACACTTTATTTCACTCCATTTGATATTATTTAAGTTTATTAGAAAAATAGTAAAAAATTGAAGAATTTTTTCTTTTAGCTAAAAAATCAATTGAGAAAAATAAGCGAAAAACATAAAAATCTATATCTTTTAAAATTCTTAACTATAAATATAAATCATTTTTAATAATTGAAATTTTGTTGCAAACACTAAATAAATTAATTCTAAAATGCTTTTTATTATTTTAAAATTAAAATTTAAAATGCATTAAGATTATATTTAAAATTTATTATTAGTAAAAATGTACAACTTACAATTACTCATAAAACACCCAATTAAATTTTAACATTAAAAAGCTAGCCATGTTTCTGTTAATTTTTTAACCAGCTAATTTAATCAATATATTTCTGTTAAATAATAAAATAAAATTTTTAAAAAAATGTTTTTAAAATTTAAAAACTATTCCAAAAAAGAGCTCATATTTAACCAAGCTAAAAAGTCTAGTTTATTTTTGTCAATACGATTAAATCTCAACTCTCTTCTCCAATCTCTCATATGTCAGAAACAAGTTTTATGTTTTGAGCCAAACGAGTATATATTTTGCCCAAAAAAATCGTTTTAATAAATTTTGATACAAATGATGAATTGCTGTTAATTTTTCATCACTTTTTAGAGCCTATATGGCAGTGCTTTTCACATTATTTACTACCAGTGCTATAATGAATGATAAATTTTTGCGCCATCACTGCTAAGCCATGCGAATAAGGAATGAAATAATGCATTAATCGCTAAATATATCTATATATGAGTAAAATACTTCAGTAAAAAAGCTTACAATTGGTTGACAAAAAATATAGACTTGTTTAATTCAAATTTGTTTAAAATTCTTATAAATTTAACTTTTATAGATTTATTATATGTTATAAAAAAAATTTGTTTGAAAACGAAAACTAACAAAAAGAAGTCCAAAATGAATTTCGCTGCCTTTGAGCTCTACTAAAAACCGAATATCAAATTGTGAGGTCGGGTGTAAAGCACTATGCGATTATAATACTGAAGGCATACCTATCTACTTTACAGGAGCAACACTTTGAGTCAGATTAGGCTACTGCAATAACATTAAATTATTGTATAACATTATTAATACTAAATTATATGTTAATAGAAAAAGCAAGCAATATGTATTCAAATAAGATATGTATTCAAATTTCATTACAAGATTTAATTTGAAAATATTTTTGCATTTCTTTTCAAATAATAAAAATTTTACAATTAAACAGTCTATTACTGGATAGGTAGACGAAAAGGCATAGTTAAATTAATTAATAAATTATAATTTTTATATAATTTAACTATTGTAATTGATAATAATTTTTAAACATAACGTACGTTTAAAGTTTTTAAATAAATTGACTTAAACCACAATTTTGATATTAATTTAATATTTAAAACAGTTAATTAAAATCAAGATCAAACATGCATAATTTTAGAGTAAATTATTTTTAACTCTTTGATATTCAAAAATTTAAATTTAAGAACAAATCGCGCTTGTACTTTTGGCAACTGATTGTATAAATAGTAAGCAGCGAATAAAAACAGACAATAATTTCAATCGTTAATACTTTTGAGATATAAACTGTTCGCTTGAATTATATGGATATGCAGTGAATTGTAAACGGATTGTAAGAAATAAATTGAGTTCTTATTAACTACAGTATAAACAGCTCAGTAACCAAATTCCAGTCGAAATATATTTTGGCATAAAATATAAATTTTTTTATAGATATTTTAATACAATATAAACACTTGAACGCACTTTTGAAGCTAAATAATTGATATTTATTGGCTTTTTATTAAAATTTGAATTTAGGTATTAAAACACTTAAAAATTAGAAACAAGAAAGTTTTTCAAAACTTTGTTTTTAACTTAAAACTTATTTTTATATAACTAAGCTAATCAATAAAAAATAAAACAGATCAATCTTATCGTTAAAATAAATTTAAAGTGTTAATATTTAGTTATTAAAAAATTAAATTTATGTATAAAAATTTAAATATCAAATTATTAATAAAATGTTTTATCTACATTAAATAAATTTTTAAATTAAAAAATATTTGTTCTTGCGCAGATTATTTAAAGTTATAAATTATAATTTAGTTTTAACAATTAATTTAGATAAAATAATTCTTTAAACATAAAATTCATATAAATTGCTAATAAAAAACACAATGAAATCGTAATTAATAATAAAAATCTAATCATTTTGATCTCAAAATATTTAATATTTCTTTTTACTCATATAATCAATAATAATCCCAATTTAGTAATTTTTATTTAAAATTTAACTTGCAACATACAGTTTTTAAAATTTAACTATCTTATTTTTGCTATAATTTAATTTTAAAATACATTATATTTAAAACATTTAATCAAAATTTAATATAAAATCAAAATTTTTAATTTATTTTTTAACTAATAATTAAACTAAATTTTGTTATAAGACAGACAACAGATGTTTTAAATCAAAATATCCACATAAAAAATGTATACATAATTAAATTTTAAATTTAATAAGTTAATAAAAATAATTTAATAATCAAAAATTATATATTTTATTTATTTATTTATAGTTTTAAATACAATAAAAATAATTAATTTTGCATTTAATTAACATAAACACCAATACTCTATACATAATCTAAAATAGATTAATTCAAAATTGCATTTAATATTAATTTTCAAAACTAAATATCAATAAATTTAAATAATTTATTTGATTACAGTTCTAATGAAAGTTTTATCTAAAAAACATTAAGACTGTATTGTATTGTATTCGTGAAGTTATTAAACTTCAAATCAATATTTTCACTTAATTTTATTTATTATTCAACTAAATAATCAATAAATATAAGAATAATTTAATCAAAAAATATATTTTCTGAAATTAAATATTAACCTGATTACAAAATGTACTATTACTAGTGATATTTAAATATACATGTCAACAGATATCACTGATGGCTTGTACCCGGTTCTTTTTAAACAATGTTTTTTACATTTATTAAACCCAAAACCTATAAATGGCCAGCATTCTTTTGATCACTACTGCCCAATTATAGTTATAACTAGTATTGTCACATATTTTTATGCAATTTCTGCTAAAAATTTAACCAAAAATTGCATAAAAATATTTGGGCCATCAGTTTGACAATCGCAACAAATTCAGCGCTTATAACAACTGTAGAAATTACAAATAAAATGCTATCAAACCATATGTTCTTAATTAATAATTTTAGATTTTATTTTATGCTAATGAGGGGAAGGGAGGGAAAGGAAAGAAATAACCTTAAGCAAACGTTCTTATAGAAAAAATAATTGTATGCAAACAAGTGCCAACATAGAGGGCAAGGGTCTAATATTTGGCCTAAATGTGCGAACGTTTTTATTGTATGTCTTCTAATTAAGCAAATATTTATGTTTTAACTAGTTTACATTATCATCTTGTAAAAAACAAACATTTTCTCAAATTTAATATTTAGTTTCGCAGAGAATTTGTTCGAAATTCAAAAACAAAAAACATTACGAAAAATATCTAATCGATTGAAAGCAAAAATCATTTATATTTCTTAAATTGAATACAAATCGAAAATTGATTCAAAAATATATAAAGATTTTGATATCAAAATCAATAGAAAAGAAATTTGCGAATCAATAGATAGATGAGAGACAAACAAATGCGAAACCATTAAAACAGAGAAAAACTCATAGATATTCTGTTAACAAACAAACATGTACAAATAGACAACAACAAAAAACGCACCAAAAGCTCATTTTATAATAGCAAGCTGCAAAAAAGGCAACATTTTATACACATTACAGACACACATGTATTGACAACAACAACAAAAAAATAAAACAAAAATAAATAAATGTCCGCAAAATATCAACAAATCTATAAAAATAATAAAATACTAAATGTCTTTCAACAACACATACCCTCATAAACGACAGTCTGTTTATCAATGGAGACAACGGTGGGCAAGCAAGCAAAATCATCTAGATCCAATGAATTCCAATCGCGGCCGGACAGACGAACCGGGGTCGTACAGTTAGGTGAATAACTGAGCGGTATATTGTGCTGAAGCATCCAATCGCGTAAATCTCTCAGCTTGCAATCACAATTCCACGGATTATTATGGAGTGTCAGCTCATAGAGCGACGGCAGGGTCTGTACGCAGTGTCCGGATATATATCTGTTAACGTGAATAACAAATAAAACTATTTAATTAAATTTGATATTAATTCCTTCTTTCCAAAAAACAATAAAACATAAAAAAGCAGTTTTTAGTTAAGAGTAATTGTCTTTTTGTTTGTTGTATATCCTCTCTCTCTCTCTCTCTATGAAAGTCTATTCTAGTTTAGGCTCTGTTTTGCTGTTTATTATATTAGTTGTTAAACTATATTAAAGTATTTTTTCTCTTTATTTGTGCGATAAATGTGTTGTTTATTCTTTAGCTGTTTATAAAAATTGAGTAAAAATCGAGTGAATAGATTGGGATTTAAAGTAAAGTGTTTGTAGGGGTAGTCGGCGTAGTAGGAGTGAGGCTGTAGAGCACCGGAAGATAAAAAGGATTATTTATTATGAAGAAAATGATGTTTTATTGTTAGGTTATGACCATTAAAGTAGATTTGGATCTCGTTTTTTGAAGAGTAAGAGTAATAGAAGTAAAGAAAAAAAACTGTTGTTTATGTCGTTTATTGATTGTTAGCCCAAAAGGAAAGCCGAAAATGTATTTTCGACAAAAACTAGTGAATAAAGTAGTGAAACCGATTATATGCGTGTTTAATATACCATAACTTTATTTTTAAATTTTTATCAGGCACCATTTGACTGGGTTCGAAAATACGCACTAGTTTAAGTAGTCATAGTACCCTATGAAACGAACTTTTTAATTAACCCTTTTTTATTTTATATCTATTCATTAACCCTTTTAATTAATTTATTCATTAATTATTATAATCTTTTAATTAATTTAATATACTTAATTAATATTTTTAATTAACTCATTTAATTAAAATTTTTTTATTAATTAAATTTTTAATAATTAATTATTATAAATAACAAATTAAATAAATTTACACATAATTAATTAAATTATTTTATTTTTAATTAACTTTTTATACATAATTAATATTTGTACATAATTAAATATTTAATCTATAAAATATGTGATTTGAATAATTAATAAGATTTACATATTCATCAAAATCAAGAACAAT
>JAQFXP010002494.1:0-14971 GCA_034693685.1 Belba bartosi | reverse complement strand
CTGATATCGATTTGACCATAGGTCACTGTATAATACTCGACTAATATCGATTTGACCATAGGTCACTGTATAATACTTGACTGATATAGATTTGACCTTAGATCACTAAAAAACATGTGTCGATAAACTCAAGTGTCGATAAAGTGAAGTGTCGATCAAAGCTAGTGTCGATAAAGTAAAGTGTCGATAAAGTTAAGTGTCGATCAACTCCGTGTCGATAAAGTCCGTATCGATCAGTGTTGTGTCGATCAACTCCGTATCGATAAATTCCGTGTCGATCAAATCAATGCGACCGTTTTTCTCAGCTCTAGTAATTAGTCACTAATATAAATTTTATTATATAAACCAGAGTTAATTAACTCAAGGCTCGCGAGCCATTTATTTAAGACATTACTAATGAATAGTTCGGTTAGAAATCTAATAATTCAAATGTAAGTTATCTTTATTACTATATTTGAAAAGTGATACGAGTTTTAATGCAGATAACTTGTTTTGTATTTGTAAACAAACAGTAAAAAAGACTTACTTACATTTTAAACTCTTAGGTTTCTAAAAGAATTAATCATTATTAATATCTTTAATAAAAGGCTCGCGATCCTTGAGTTGACTAAATATGAGGGACAGTTTATAAATATGAGTCCAAAGAAATGTAGTTGATATAGCTGTTCGGACTATCTTATTTTGATGCTATGAACAATCCGCCATTAAAATTTAATTTGCTAAAATTTTGCAAATTAAAACTTACAATTAAAAACTTATATACAATAATGACTAAATTAAACAATAAAGATATGCTTTTTTAAAGGTTAGCGTGATATTTCATTAATTTAATAAAAAGCATTAAACAAGACTAAATAGTATAATCGTAATACTTTTTCGAAAAACAATTTGCAAAATGTTTATTGCAATATTTTTAAATTATAAAAAATTTAGAAAAATGCCAATGGTTTTTGGCACCTGGCAAATTATAAAATCGAGCCAAATGTATAAGTAATAAAATTTGGTTAAACTCTTTACAAAATTTAAATGTTGCATTTTAAAAATAAATCTTAATTTGCTATTTAACAATTATTAACTTAAATGTAAATTAGTTTAACAAAAATTTAGTATTAATTAAATTACATCTTAAAATAAGTTTTTGTCAATAAACTTTTTGCTACTAACTTTCTAAAGTAGAAGAGCTCGAAAGTGGCTCTCGGAGCCAAATTAGTACTTCAAAGCATTACGTTTTGAAATAAACTTGATTACTTTTCATATACAATATTACAATAAATAGAGAATAGAAAGAATAGAACAACAAAATACAAACACAAAATTAATATATAAAAATGCAAATAAAAAAATAATATCTATCTAAATAACTATTTAATTAAATTTTATTTTAACATAATAAACAAAACACTCAAAAACTAAAGCAATTAAAATAATAATTATTATCAAAAAAAACTAAACAGACAAAAATAATTACTTAAAAATGTAAACAAAAAATTTTCAGAAATGTAATATCATTTAAGTTAAACTCATATTTTCGACAATTTTTTTAAAATTAGGACTCAAATTATTAGCGGTGCAAATTCTAATGCAATCAGAAAGTGTTGCATTACTTAAAGTAATTGTAAATTTTGTTTTTCTTTTTGTCATATGAGAAAAAAACTGTTTACAAAAGTAAGTTGATCCAAACATATACTAAACTTGCGTTGCATTATTTTTAATTAATTCAAATTAGTCTGAAAGACTTTTTAAAAAAATCAATTTTTGAAATTGTTGAATCTAAAAATTATGTTTTATTTATTAAATAATTTATTAAATTAAAAAATTTAAATTGAAAATGTTGATCTACAGAATTTATATAAAATGAAAAAGGATTATTATAAAATTCAAATTTAAAATTATTGCTTTCAAAATTGCTAAAATGTTTATTAGAATGGTCAAATTTAATACAAAAATATTTATTGATTACATTTTTAAAATTTGAAAAATAATAGTAATTATTAACAATAATATTCTCAATAAAAATTTCAAGCTTTGTTTTAAATGATTTGAGATTATTATACATATCTAAAATAATTAAATTTTTACCCATTAATTTAAGATTTAAATCATTTAAATGTTTAATTTAATATTAATTTTACAATTCACAAGAAATGCTAAATTAAAAATTGAATTTTGATCTGAAAATTTTAATTTGTGTTGATTTATTTCAATAAAATAATTATTAATAGATTCTAATTAATTAAAAAAACGTTTTAATAATTTAACCCTACTTAGCCAACGAATTTCTGTATAATATAAAATATTTCCATAATTTGATTCCATTTTATAAAAAAAAATTTTGAATATTCGTTGACTAAGAGAATTTATTTTAGTTTTATTAATTGTATTTGTAATTAATTTTATATTTTTGTCTAAATTAAAATTTTTTGCACACAATGACTCTTGATGAATAATACAGTAAAAATTAATTATATTTTTATTAAAATTATTATTTTTTAAATGATTTTTTAACAAAGAAATTAAACCATTATATTTTTTTAATAATAATGTCGCATAATCAGTAGTTATTGAGACCAAGTGATTTATATTGTTAAATATTTGTAATGATTTTTGGAAAAAATCTTTTTCTTTTGTTGTTAAATCAAAAGAAACAAAATTTAACAATTCTTCAGTTATGTTAAAATTTTGATCAATAACTCTAATTATAACAGCTAATTGTGGTATACCAATACAATCTGTACTTTCGTCAAGACAAAGTGATAAAAATTTTAATGTTTTACAAATATTAAAAAATTATTCTTTTAAATGTAAAAAAATGTTTATAATACTTCTTTTAACTGTGGTGCGAGAAAGTTAAATTTTTTAATATTGGTTTGATAAATGAGATGATAATTGTTTGTTAACAATATTTAAACATTCTTTAATAAATTTTCCATCTCATAGAAATTTTTTTTTTGCAATTTTATGACAAATTTTATAGCTAGCCTATAAAGCCGATTTGTTGGATAATTTTAAAAAATTGTCATCTGATTTTCATGATTTGTTTTTAAAAAATTTAATTTTAATTGTTTTAATTTTTTAATTTAATTTCTTTTAATAAATTTTGATAATTAAAATGTTTTTTTGTGTGTTTTTAAATTTTCATTAAATCTAATTTTAGTCATTTTTTAATTTAAATTATTTTTTGCATGTTTAATATCAAACACATAATCAAAATCATTTAAATTCTATTTAAAACATTAGATAACTATTTGTTTAAGAATTTAATTGTCAAACAAATGCAAACAAATTATAAATTTGTTTTAAATATCGATTAATTCAAATCGAATTAATTCTGAACTTTAGCCACAATTTGTGTCACATCTCGATTCAAACAATGAGTCATTTATTAATTGATTGACCGGTTCTTTGGTTTCGAACACTCTTATCATCGATTGGTCAGTATTCGCCATATTTTGGTCAAACTTTTGATTCGTTTCGAACTGATTATTGATATTATAAAATAATTGAATAAAAGGGATTGAAAGAATCATTAGTTTCCAAAACAAATCAATTGTTTTAGTATTTAATCAATTAATCGAATGATTTGTGTTTTTATATTTGACTTTAATTCGCAATTAATTTTCGGTAAATTTTTAATACTTTCGATCGAAATGTTTTGAAATTTAGGCAAAAGCTGTAAATTAGTTATAAATTAAATAATTTAAACAAAAATATAATTAAATCGATTGAAATTTAATTGAAAATCAATCAAAATATCGATTTAATAGTAATTAAAACAATTTGCATTCAATTGGAATTGAATCCAATTTGCATTCAATTGTTTTCTCAAATAAATTATATAATACTCTTTTGCCACTAATTTAGACTAAAATCAATCAAATTATGACTTATTTGAAATTATTACGAATTAATAGCAATTTATTCGGAATTACTGATTGTTGTTGGTTTGATTTCAAATTATTCAAAAGGGGTTGACAAATGCCACTAATTTAAAATGATTGCTATGTGTGGCTCGTTTAAAATTAACAAGGTTAAAAGATTAGTGTCTAGGAGCTGAGCGCGGTCAATTTAAATTTGAGCTCTTCTATTCTAAAGCATTTAAATTACATTGATTTTGAACACATCGATTTATGAAACTGTCCGTGTATATTTTATTTTATTAAATATTTTTAGCTCGACAAATATAAGTTCAGTTCACGAAATATGTGGAACACCAGTTATCCTGATAAAAGAAATTGCTAAATATTATAATGCAAGGTAAGTTAAAATTAGAGATTGCGATTAAAAAATAAATTTTAATAAATTTGCGTTCAATGTTAATTATTTACCCGATAAAATTTTTTAAATTAAATTTGTTAAATTTAGTTAAATAAATTTAATTTATATATTTAAAACTAATTCCTCCTTTTTAAGTATCAAATAAAAAATTATTTGCAAAGACTTAGATCGACTGATTTTCTCAATCTCTTTTAATACTGTATAATACTTATCGTATTATACTTTTTTGTAAGCTAGCAATCGTTACAAAAAAGCTGACGAATTAATACTTATCAAAGAAAAAGTGGATATTCATTTAATACCAGCTTCATATATTAAAGCAACAAACGAATATAAATTTATTTTTCCTGAGGTTAATTTAAATGTAAAATTATCAAGTTGTATTGGATATTTAAATGTGTGCAGATTTGTGGCTAGGTCAATACCCGGCACTCTTTCACATTTTGAGTATTTTAATTATTTTAGTCAAAATGTTTGGTTATTAATTATATTATCAATTGTCGTCATGTCTTTGGTTTCAACAAAAAAATTAATTGATTTTTACGAATATATTTGGAATTATTTTGTTATTCTTTTAACTAGGATATTTCAAAATTTTATACAAAAATCTAATCAAAAGACAATTCTTAGCATTTGGTTAATCTCGGCGTTTATTCTTTCGATTTGTTTTACTTCACATTTATTAGATTTTATGATAAGAAGTGTTCCAATGGATAGAATCGATACTTTGGATGAGTTATCCAAACGAAGTGATATGAGAATCGCTACAAACGAATACAGTTCTCTAACAGCCTTTGCAAATGAAGCCAATACATCGATAGCTAATGCAATCAAACCACAAATATGGAATTACCCTGTTCCTTGGGATAATAACATATCACAAATTATAACAAAACGTTTAAGAAACGGATCTCTTTCTTACTCTAATGATAAATCTTTTTTAATTTTCGATTTAATTGAATTATCAAAATATGATAATAAAACTGAAAGAGACGTCGATTTCGTGGATTTGATGCATATCTCCGAAGATAGCGGAGGATTAGAACCATATTTTATGGCTATTAATGGAACCGATATAAAATTTTTAAATGCATTCAATAAATTGTATGTAATATATTAAAAAATTTGAATAGTCTATTATTTAAACAAATAAGTTATCAACTGACATATGCATTTGTATCGATTTTGGTGGCATTTTATTATATATTGCAGGACATGGCGAGTATAACTCCGTATTGTTTAAGAAAACTTTATAAATAAATGTTACAAAAGTTAATGTCAAATATGATAATACCGAATATGATAACGTCGAATATTTTGATGTAAAATATGTTAGTGTTAAATATTTTGTTGCTAAATATAAGTTTATTTTTTGTATTAACCCTTTGTATTTAACATATTTGACATTAACTTATTTGATATTACTTTATTTAACATTAAGTTTTGTAAAATTTATTTATAAAGTTTTCTTAAAAAATACATAGATATACTCGCCATGTACTGAGATCTAGAATGCCACCAGAATTGTTACGAATGCACATGCCTGGTTATTAAAAATAATAAATTTACAAAACAAATTTTTATTTTATTTTTTGTTTTGTATTTTTAATTTTTTAATTTTAGATTTTCCCGTATTAAAGAATCAGGCCAATTTGATAAATGAGAAAATGGCATACTAAATTATTATTTTAATCAAATTAAGCCATTAATTATGGAACCGGAGATTGTTTTATGCGATTATAATCAATTAAAATTTAATAACATATCTGATATATTTTATTTAACTTTGTTGTATCTTTTTGTTTTAATTTTATTGTTTTTTATTAAATCCATATTTAAATATTATTATTAAATAACTGTTATATAAATTGCAATTGGGTAATATATGTTTTACTAATTATTATGAATAATTTTATATTTTTAAATAATATTGTATTGTATGAGTTAGTGCTATCTAATTGTATTTCTTTAAATAAGTTAAAATTAATTATATTTATTTTCTTTATATAAATAATTTTAAATAAAACTATTATATTTTCTCTTGATGAAATAATGCTTTACATAAAAATATTGTTAGTAATGAATTATTAATATAAATATAATAATATATTCTTTAAATATATTTAGAATAATAAATTTAAGTTCAATTTATGAAATATATAAAACATTAGTTATCTTGATAAAAGAAGTTGCTAAATTAAATAAAACAATCTAACTTGCAAATTATAATATTTAATAAAATTGATATTCATAGCATTATTTACATAATGTATTGAATAAATAATAATATAATAAATAAAACTCAATAAATGCTAAATTGTTTTAAACACACTATTAATTATTGTACTCTTCTACTATAATGCACTAACTTAATTTTTTAATGTAAATTAATTATTAATAAAATATTTAATTTTAAAAATATTTTTAAAATTTAATTTATTAGATAATAATAAATTTACCCAGTTGACTATATTAGTCATAGTATTTTTACAAAAGTTTTTATTTTGATATATTATTTTAAATTAGATTAATTTATATTCAATTACTAATAAAACTAAAATATGATAAACAAGTTAATATTTAATAGACGTTAAAATTAATACAATATTATAATTAAATTTATTATGTGATTAAATATGTAAATCCAGTATAAGATATGCAAATATAAAAATCTTTAAATAAAATTTATAATAGAATTAAGAAAACATTTGTGAGTTAATTATTATAAATTACGGTATCATCTTGGGTATTTTAATTTAAAAAATTTTAAAATTTAAACTAAAAATTCAAAAAATAACAAATAAATGTTATCAGTTGAATATAAATATATATTATTTTTGCATTTAAATCGTTATTTATTTAACTCAAAAATTTTTGTTTGCATTTATTGTTGTGTTTTTGCGAAACAAATGTTTTGATTGTATTTAAAGTGAATTCAGTTTTAAATCAGTTGTCGTTCGAATTGGTGTCTATTCAGAGATCTGTTTATTAAAAATAATACAAACTCTTAATAACTAAAGATATGATTAATAAACTAATAAAAAGAAAATTAATTTTTATGAAACAATTTGACTCAATATTAAAAAAGTGTCGAAATAGTTATTTAATTAATTAATTAAAAAATATTTTATATTTAAGATCATATGTATATCGCAGAAATGTTAAAATCAATTACGAGTTAAGATTTAAACTGAATTTAAACTAAATTTATACTGGATTTAAACTGGATTTAAACTGGATTTAAACTGGATTTAAACTGGATTTAAACTGGATTTAAACTGAATTTGAACTGGTTTTGAACTGAATTTAAACTGAATTTAAACTGAATTTAAACTGAATTTACACTGGATTTAAACTGAATTTAAACTGAATTTAAACTGAATTTAAACTAAATTTAAACTGAATTTAAACTGAATTTAAACTGAGGTTAAACTGAATTTAAACTAAATTTAAACTGAATTTAAACTGATTTTAAACTGAATTTAAACTGAATTTAAACTGGATTTAAACTGGATTTAAACTGAATTTAAACTGAATTTAAACTGGATTTAAACTGGATTTAAACTGAATTTAAACTGGATTTAAACTGAATTTATACCGGATTTAAACTGAATTTAAACTGGATTTTAACTGGATTTAAATTGTAACAAAATTTTTAATAAATACATTTATTTAAAATTTTTTTATGTAAATTATGTGATTAAAAAGCGAATAAATTGGGAGGCAACACCCGAATATTTTAAATTTTATTTTTAAGTAGAGTACATTATATATGATATAAAAAATTTGATATAGCTTTTGCCCAATCTTACTTGGTCAATTTAAATTAAATTAATTATATATGATGTGATCAAATTCTATATACCTATTGTATATGTTTCCTCTATATATATATGCATGTACTGTATGATTTTTTTTCAATATATTGTAGCAATACTGCAATTGTGGACATGCGCTCAACAAATATTTTGCACTGATCGCTTGTGGCAATAAACTCTATCATTGCTGTATTGCTATGTTAAACAAAAACCATACATGCATATATAAAGATAAAATAGGTATATAGAATATTTTAATTAATTTAATTTAAATTGACCAGATAATATTGGGCAAAAGCTATAATAAATTTTTTATATCATATATGATGTACTTTGGTTAAAAAATAATTATAAAAATATTAGAATGTTGCCTTCCAATTTACTCGCTTGTAAGTATCAAAAAGGACTTAAATACTTATCAAAAAGGAATTATTTTACATTTCATATTTTCAAAGTTAAATATTAAAATCTTTACATAAATTTTAAAATATATATAAAAAACCATTTGTAAGTTAACTGATATAACGGTTTTGAAAGAAAAAAAATAATATTAATCAACAAATATCTTATCTGATTAATAGTATAGAAATAGTAAATTATCAATAGCAGGGTTAATGTTGGCGAACAAACTGTTATTTTATTTTTATCCATTCACTCGATCTACATATTGCTTAAATTTAATAAAATTTTTGGGTTATTAATATAACTACTACTACTACTACTATAACTACTACTATTTAAATTAATACATTTGTATTGGATTAGAAAAATATATTTCCGTATTATCCAATTATTCGCAAATGTTTGGAAACACACATGCTAATAAGCATGTGCGCATCTATATGGTTTTGTATATAATTAATTTTCATTTAATATTTATTGCTAATACGGTATTGCGCAACAACAGACTTTAAACAACTTGTGCTTAGAATATTAAATTATTGCAATTTAAAAACTAAGTGAATTATTTCGTAATGATTGGTTTTAACATTGAATTATAAAATTTATAAAAACTCTATGTTAAACATTACTCAAGAGCTGGCATTAAACAATACAATAAAATTCTGCGCCAAAATAATAACATAAATAATTCAATACAACACAGTATTCAATAAATCATATTTAGTTTTAAACAACATATGAGTTTACTCAAAAACCGGTTTTTAAATTTTAGATTTCAACAGAATTCAAACATGCTTTTCCTCTACAGTACAATAAAATTAAAAAATACCAAAATTTGTCTAAAATTTTCCATCGAACTGGTCAAAATTTATTTGGGAAAACATCCTCAAACTGTAGTGCAACAAAATTCCATCTAAAAAATGTACCGACGGTAAAATCTGGTCAGTGGCCAGTAGCCACCACCGGTTCGGAAAACATCCTCACACTGTAGTGCAACAAAATTCCAAAATTAAAAAAAATTTACAGACGGTAAAATCTGGTCAGTGGCCAGCGGCCACCACCAGGTTTGAAAAACACCCTTGCACTCTTGAGCAAGTTGACCGGGTGGACACCGGGTGGAACGGGTGGATAGACCATGCCGCCTACTTTGCCGACTTTTTGGATGTCAGACTGGTCTTGACCTAAAGTACGTCTCGATTTAACATAAGGTCTATGGTAAAAATCCTTTTTCATAAAATACGTCTCGAAAATAGGCTCGCATTGTAGTGCAATGGCGGCCATCTTAGATGCATCTGCACACACTAGTAACTGCTTACATAGCTATTATACATATATTATGTCCGTATTGTTCAAAAGAGTTTAAAAATTATGTCTATTATGACATAATTTCTTGATATACATAGCTATCATACATATATAATGTTTGTATTGTTCGAAAAAGTTCAAAAATTATGTCCAAAATTAATTCATCAGTTGATTTAAAATTAAGATATGTTCCTGGGCTTGATTTTTAGTTTTGCCCTAAATAAAATCTTTATGTTTATAATGGAAAAATTACATGTAATTAATTTAATTAATAAAAATATTAGTATCCAATTAAAAAATTAAAAACAAAATTTAAACAAAAAACAAAATATAATTTTACAGTAAAATATTTTATTTAAAACAGAATTACTTTTTAATTAAAAACAATATAATTAGTGAAAATCGCTGCAAATCAAGCATACATACAATTATCTAGTTAAATAAAAACACGTTTTAAATTGTAAATAATTTTAATTGTTATTAATTTTATTAAACTATTAATGTTCGACAAAACAATTTTTATTTATAATATAAATTATTTTATAACAATTTAGAAATAAATAATTCTCATCTCGTTTGTTGCATGTTAATTTAAACATACAAACATTTATTGCAAATTTGCATTTTTAACTTCAGTTTCAAAAAGCAAATAGAGAATAAAATTTTTAAATCAACCTAGTTACATATTGATATTTATTTTATAAAAACATTATCAAATATTCAACTAACTATTATTTGGTTGAATCTAATAAATAATCTAATAATGAAAAATTTGATTTGATTAACATGTAAGTTGAAATTGCATTAATACAGTATTGATAAAACTCGTAGCTATTCATTGGGAATAAGTCTAAGCAATAGAATCCAATGTTTGATTCGGACAATATCTCAATGAACGCAACAATTTTCAAACGAATTTTAATTGAAAGTCTAATATCAGTAATATATTTAAATAAATAAATCTTAGGTTTATGAGCTGAGTTGCTAATAGTAGCGCTACCTAGCAATAAGAAAATTTGAATGGAAAAGCCAAATATAAATACTATTAAACTGGAAAATCTCACAAAATAGTCAAATCTATTTGATTGAACAATCGGTAACAATGCTAAACAAGCAGGCATCAATATATAATATTCAGCAAAAATTATATATTTTAAATTATGATTTAATTTTTGCGTTATTGTAGTTATATAGTTGTGTTCAGCAATTGAATTAATTAATAGCTTTTTTAATCTAAATTTTAAACTTATTTTAATATTTTTATTAATTTCGGCATATTTATATTTTAGATAAAATGTAACCAAGTACAAACAACCAGATGAAAACATTCCAGATCCAATAAACTGTTCAAAAGCAATAATTGTTGGAAAAAACCATAAAAATTCTAACCAGATAATAAATTCAATTTCCTTTCTAAAATACGCTTGAAAAATGAGTAATAAGTATAATATAACATATGATAAAAAAATGAAACAAGTCCAAGGTTTCATAAAATATTTTGCGTAAATAATAAAAATTATATTTAATTTTTTGCTATTTTTAACATTTAATGAAATGAGTAAATTATTTTTCAATAAATAAAAAAAATTGGTTACAAATAATTTTTTTGTCAAGTCTTGAAAATTTATAATTAATATTAAAATTAAAACGATGATCGTGGTCATACCTAATATAAATGATTTAATTGACTTATTATTTAATTGATTTAATAAACCATTCGATAAATTAAACTTTGAATCACTGGAAACCTGACTGGAGATAATACATCGTAAACCAAACAATAATGACATTATTTTTAATAATATAACTAATATAAATCGTTTTTTAGATATATATCCTTGTTCAAATTTATCAGGGTTACTCCAAAAAGTTAAATATAAATATTTATAAAATTTGCAAAAATTATCAATGCCATCATTAATATCAATGATATTTTTGCTTAATTTTTAATTTGGTATTTATTAAATTATTTTTAATTAAAATAAAAAATTTTAAATATAATTTTCTTAACATTTTAAACAATAATAAAAATTATTAAATAAATTAAATTTTAAAATGTATTTTAAAGCTCACTGTTTTAAATTAAATAAATATATTTGATTATTTATTTTGAATAATTTAAATAAATTTAGTTTTGTGTTAACTAATTTGTAATAATTATTTATATTTATTAATAAAATATAAACAAATTTAATTTTTATTTTAATATATAAATTAATAAAATTTTATAAATTATTTATTCAATATAAATAATATATCAGTTATAATTTATATTTTTAAAAACTTTCAATTTTAATAAGTATATTTAAAAGTTAAAATTAAATTTTTAAAAATAAAATTCAGCTATGATTTATTGAATTTTAAAATCAATATTTTATTTTATTTTTACCTTAATACCCCATATATAACAACATGCCGGTATTGCCAATTTTTGCTAAAATTGCTTTAAAGTTAGTAAAGCATTTCAGTATAAAGCAAGGAAAAGATTTTAATATAAAAAATTTGCTTAAATATTATTTGCAGTTTATTGCAATGTTTAAATACAACTTAATACCTGGATTAATTTTTTATTAAACTAGACATTAGTGTTTGTTTAATTTTAAATTATAATTTAAAAAAGTTTTAATTTTTTCACAAATTTTCTTATTTATATTTGAATTATTTAATGTCAAATAAACATTTACATTTTACATTTAATATAAAACATTTTATTTATTTTAGTTTATTTTAAATTTTACACCACATTATATTTTAAAGTTAAGTTATTTTCATTCATTTTAATTGTAAAATAAATTAAAAATTAACTTTAAATAATGTATTAAAACCTGTAATTTTCCTTGTTTATACCGGCATTCTGTTATACCCTTAGGTAGACCAGCATAAATTTTATACTGGCATGTCTTTATATGTGAGATATTACCGTATATATAATTTATATATGTATGCTTTTATATTTTATAAATGTATGTTTGATTTTGAAAATTTTTATTTAATATTAATAATATTAACAACTACATTATCATATTTTACAAGTACAATATTAAACGTAATGCTATATTATAACATCAAATCAATATTAAATTTTTAATTTTTGATTTATGTATGGCGTGTATGGATTCTCGTGCACTGTTTACACAATCATTGCTTTTCAATAAAATTTTTTTAAATATATTAACCAAGATTACTGCTAGATAAATTTCTTACGTGATAAGTGGCAGCTCATCGTAACAAATAAATTGTGAGAATTTGAAATGAATGAAAATGAAAAATACTAGCAACTTTACTAGCATTGCTTAATCAAATTTTTAAATAAATTATTAATCAAAAATACTGTTTTTATTAGTATTTATTTTTTAGGATAACATTAAAATTTGTCTTAAATATTAAATATACAATTTTTTAAACAAGAATTTAAACCCAAAAATTTTAAAAATTGGCCGATCGAAGAGTAATGAAAGGAGGAGGGTGGAGGGACAAAAATTTATTTATGATTTAATAGTAAGATTAAAGAGGATGTTTTTTAATATATAAAAACTTATAAAATTATAATGCAATTTAGCACAATTTAATAAAATTTAAACTCAATTTTAGTTAATTAAACTTTGTGTATGCAATATAAATTTAACTTTGGCAAAATATATAAAATTAAAAAATTAAATTTATAGACATTTTTTGTCATTTTTGGAGTTGGCACATTATATAACGTGAGAGGTGAATAAAATTTTAATGACAGTACAAAAACCACATCTAATACCTAATATAAATATTATCATTGCCTTGCGTGATGAGAAAAATTATGATGTGAAAGGGTTCACAACTACCTAGTAGTATAACTTATAGGGCATGCAAAAATTGATAATAATAAATATAATGTATATACAACAATAACAAACAATTATAAATATTATTTTTTAAATAATATTTTTTGCAAAATGTATAATATATTTATAATAATTTTATTATTTGTGGAAATATATAATTTAAATTTTTTATCAAAAGTGAAATAGTTTTATAGATTAATTGATAAACATTTAAAAAGATTATTATTAAATTAATGAAACTTTTAAACAATTTGCTAAAATAATGTAAAGATAATTTTAATTTTAATTGTAAATCAAAAACAATTTTTAAACTAAAATAATAGTGCCATAAAAACTTATTAAACAAACAAGATAATAAAAATTAAGTAATAATAAAAATAATGGTTTATGTTGAAATATAATTATTGGTCTCTAAAAGCGCTCTCGTTTTTGTAATATAAAATTAAATTCTATGCAATAATAAAATTTAATTTATATTAGATTAGATTGAGTTATGCAATTGTATTATTAATTTAACTAATTGATATAATACGCCCGTTGTTATAAAAATATTTTTGAAAACAATATCATCGTTATTCAACAAAATTTATTTTTAAAAATAAAATAAAACAAACAAATATACTACAAATCCGTGTTTAAGGTTTACTGCTGTAAGAAACGTGATTATTTGTATTAAAATTTACAAAGCAATTAAATAAAAATTGACTAGCTATATTAGTTTTACTTGCAATTAAACGCGTTAAAGATTTTTTTGCCTTTAAAGTTAATATTGATAATAAAACTTTTATAAATGATTTGATTTCTAAAAACTATTTAAAGTAAATAAAAATATATAAACTAGCATAATTTTTGCAACAAATATAAAACATTTTGTATATGATTAGTAAAGAAATCTTGCATTGTTATATACAGTATAAGCATTACATAGATAATGTCCACTAACGCTTTCATTTGCAATTAATACTAATATAATTATTCTTATTTAGCTTTAAATTTTGCAAAAATTGTAGTTAAGTTTATTAAAGCCTTGAACGATAAACCCGGGCTAATAGTTAATGTATAATTGTATGATAATGTAAACATGTGATAATTATGTGATTAGATTAAATAATATTTTTTATATATTAAAAATAGTTTTTTGTATTAAATTTTAAATAAGTAGAAGAATAAGTTTAAAGTTTAACAAAAAAAATGTCAAATCAAATAACACCTAAATTAACAAAATTAGATGAAATTCAAAGTTTAGAAGAATTTAATTTGGATAAACTAGAGCTACTCAGAGGTGAAACACCTGAAGACATTCGGGAGAAGTGTTTGCAGTTATGCAAAGATTATTTGTCCGCAAATTGG
>JAQFXP010002493.1:0-14971 GCA_034693685.1 Belba bartosi | reverse complement strand
ACCCCGAGATATAAGAACATGAAGCCCAAACTCACCTTATAAGAACATGTTCTAAACTGTGAGGGTTTACGGTAATATTTAAAGATTGAGAAAGTTAACCCATCCATGTTAAGGGAGAAATTTATATAAAAAAAACGCTAGAAACCATAAATTTGTGATAAAATTTTACCCAACTCAATTGGATTTAAATTAGATTTTTAATTTAACTGAATTTAGCACTTTTAATCCAAAAACTAAAAAATTCAACGAGGTCTTTGCGTTGACCAAATGCTAGGAGAGGATAAATGCCAATTTTCAAAATAAGAGGAATTTTTGGCTAACCCCCCTAATAAATCTCGGTAAATATTGCATTTTTAAAGGTAAACTATAATATATTAATTTTTTCTTTAATTTTTGTAAAATAAAAAACATTTGATTGATACTCCGATCTATTTTTATTTTCAACAAATAGTGCAAATTTTCAGGTATTTAGAAAAACAGAAATATTTCTTCCTGAATTAACTATTATAGCTTTCAGTGCATCTGATTTACTTGACATTAGAAGATTCTTGATCTAATTTAGTTTTGTTGTTGCTTCTTTTTTACTTTAAAATTTTGTTCAATTTTTACCAGTTTTAATCTGCATGATTAAATTAGTTTTTGTGAGTAAAAAAAGAAGAAAAAGAAGAAAAACATTTAAAAAATCTATAGAAATAATGATTGAATTATGTTAATGAAACAATATATAGAATAAGTAACTAAATAATTGATTTTAGAAATGAATGAACTCATTAATATGAACTCATCATATGTCGATAGCATTTGCAAATCGTTGCAATCAATGCATAAGTGGGCAAAATATATAAAGAGACTAAACCCTATCGTAATGTTTGTATAGATTAGAAACAGGACTAAAATATCAAGATACAATAACCTGAACCTCGTGTCTAATAAAATTTCCATACTTTGACTTGGTTTTATAACTAGCAGTTATGCAAACCCAACGCATTTTAACAACAGTATTAGTGTACTCATCGTCAGCTGAAGTAACGTTATTAGTGAATAAGCCAATAATCGATGTGTATAATAGACCGGTTTATACACACGTTCTCAGTATTAGTATTACAACATTTGAATCACATTTTTCACTCTATGGCCATATTTGCTGTGTTTTCCTAAACTTTAATCCATTATTTAATTATGTTTTTCGGGATAACAATTGATTGGATTTTAAATTACAATTAAAGGTATGTCTAAACGAATCGCTTATAATTTAGTTTAGTTTAGAAAAAATAAAATGTTTAAAAGTAATGAATGAAAGTCTAAACTGAATGACTGAATGCAGTGCTTAAGGCGAGTCCACGTGGAGATCGACACTCAATGTGTGTTGAATGCAATGCACTATTATATAATAGTACTATATATATGATACGATACGATACCCTATCCAACACTAACACCTAGTCTACCCTAACCACCACACCACCCTGATCTATGTGTCTTGAGCCGATGTCTATTTAGATAGCATTAAAAGCAATGGATTAGTTGACAAAAGAGTGTTTTAGCGCCCAATGTATGCATGCGTTCAACGATAGGCCAATATTGATGTTACGAATACCTGAGCTCTGACTACATCAGACACATGTCAAGCATATGGACAGCTATTCGGATTTTAAACGTTTTCTCATTATTTAAATTATTTTATTTGTTTATTATTTATTCATACTGTATATATAAGCTGGGATATATGTACTATAAGTTGGGATAAATTGGCGAATGTTTAACTAATTAGAAATTACTTGGTGAAAAACAACATATAATCTATTAATATTTTTAACATGATTAAATATTTATTTCCTAAGTCTAAAATAACTAATTTAGTGAATGTTTTTATTGAAATATTAATGACAATGAGATTAATAACTGAATGATGAGAATAATAGGAAAGAGAAATTGGAGGAATGGAGTGAACTCTTAACCTCATTTGCATTTAAAGGCCTTTTCCAGCATTAGTCGCGATTTACAAAAGTAAGGCTCAAATCGATTCAATTATGCGAATACCGGCACTAATGCTATGCTTTCATTCGTTTAGTGTTTTAACACTTTTTAATTGTCAGCAAATTGTTTAAAACAGAAAAGTTGAAACATCTCTGGAAATTAGGTTTTCAAACAATTGAAACTATTTCAACAATCTACAATTTGTTATTAATATTTAGTAATCTAGTTTGAAGTTTAACTTTTTAGTAATTAATTAAATCTGAAATAACATTAAAATTTGATATAATTTTGAATAAATATCTTAAAAACTTTATACTAAATATCAGAAATTTAAGCTATAATCGGAACTGATAGCGAATTTTGACTTAATTAAGATTTAGTTAATTTTGGTTTTAGTGAAAGCGGTCTTCACTTCTAATGTATAATTGAATTAAATTGAGTTTTAATAGCAATTATACGATTGAAAAGACCGCAAAATGAAATACAAATAAGTTTTTCTCTGTTTAAGTGAAAACATTGTCAGAGATCTAGAGTTTTGTAACACTTGTTATCTGTTTTGACAGATGACGAGCGATAACTTGGAGGCGACTCTTATAGACGACTCTTGTTTTAGTGACATATTCACAATGCAGTCGCAGTTTTTGGATGACTTTGAGTTTGGATTAGAGGCCAATAATATCGACAGTTTGTTGGAACTGTTCGAAGAACGAGAGAAGAGGAACGGCGGTTCAAATCTCAATTATTTAATGACCAATAATAGTGTTATTAAAACCAATATTGGATTCAATGACAATAATAACGACAGGAATAGTAATGTAATAATATGTTCGCCGAAAGTACGCAAATCAAAGACCAACAGTTCGACTGATCTGTCGCCTAAAAGCAAAGGCACTTCACTATTGGCTAAACCCAAGAAAAACACTGTAAAGCGTTCATTGATTAGCATTAATGACAGAGATTTTCGTTCATTTTCTTCGCATTTACTTCAAGAACACGACTATTGCCTCATATCTGATAACAATAAAAGATTATACAATAAATTACCCGATTATCTGACAGAGTTCTCAGACATCTCAGACATTGCAAAAGAGGACTCTTTGGTCAACTGTTCCCAAAACAACGCATTCGATAAAATTCCAAATTATATCAAAGGGTTTCTTAATTTAAACGATAATATCGACCAAAATATCGATAATTTTATTTCAAAAAGCGATGAAAATATTTTGCTTGAATTGAATGAAGGTATGACTCAATTATTGTTTATATAGTTTGACCTAATTCTGGTTAACTGTTTGTTATCTAAAGCTTATATCGAAGTCTCGGATGTCTTCTTCGAGAGCGAAGTCTTTTCTGACGGGAAAATCGAGTCCGAAGTCGATGGCGAAGAAGATTTCAATTTGAACTCTGACTCAAGTAATTACTCCAATCTATCGCTTCCAACGTCTGAAGAGTTAAAAGACATGAAACAAATGAATGATATTTTGAATGATAAACAGTTCTTAACTCAAAACGAACAAAAAGTTTATAAAAATAGCAATAATTACAACATTAGTAATAGTAATGATAAGAAGCATTTGACGCGAAGGTCAAGATCTATGAGTCGGGAACCGAGAAGTAAAAAGTTTGTCAACAGTAGGACCAGAAGAAGGCGTTTGTCTACGCGTTCGTCAGTTGATAGCTCTTCCGATTCGGACAACTCGAGAAGCAGTTCGTGTTCTTCAAGGGATTCCTATTCCAGTCGAGGCTCTAATGATTCGGAAATTGATTTTAAACTTTCGAATAGTATTATAAGAAATGAGAGCAATGGACAGGAGTTTAGTAGAAAGCGATCGCTAAAAGAGTCTTATTGTCAAAAGAATTATCGCTCGAAAACCAGAGCTAATTTTGAAACTAAATCATGTGTTGAAAATAGTATAAATTATGTGAAAAGTTGTCCCAAATCTGCGGCACTTAATACGAAAAAAGATATCGAAGAAAGAAAAATCATTTACGTCGGAAAGATTCCCGACGGCACCACCAAAACTGACGTTCGCCACTGGTTTGGCTGCTTTGGCTCAATCAAAGAGGTTTCGATTCATTTTAGAGATTTCGGCGATAATTACGCTTTCGTCACATTTTACCGAAGGAGTGATGCCTTCGAAGCGATCGAACGTACGTTTCCTTTCCCTTTCCTCCCCTTTCCTCTTCCGACCGCTTTCTAATATAAATAATTATTTTGATTGACTAAATAGATGCAAATGAAGACTCTCGTCATCCCAAGTTTGACGTGAGTTTTGGCGGTCGCCGACAGTTCTGTAAAACCCGTTATGAAGACTTAGGTTTGATTAATGAAATAATTGAATTGATATTTGGAATAACAAACAAATTGTTGTAGACTTTGCAGAAGACGAAGACTCTCTGAAGACAGAGCGCATGGATTTCGATGCTTTGCTTCGATCCACTCAAGCGAAACTCAAGCGATAGATATAGACATAAATTATTATTTAATTTATTGACTAATTGTTTGTCAATTAATTTAATGAATTAATTAATTCAATTGAAATGATCATTATTTTTGAATAAATTTCGAATCAATTATTTAAAGAAGAATTTTTCCAATCCTTGAAATTGTCATAAAATTCATTCTAATTAAAAGTTAATTATTTTCAGATAACAATAAAATTTGAGTTAATATTAAACTTGTTTTATATTTCGAAATCTCGTCAAAGTTTAAAATTGAATTAAATGCAAATAATATACAAATAGTGAAAATGACATCAATTTTTGTATTTATTTGTATAACCTATGAAAGAGAACAAATCAAAATGATTTACTAATTGTTAGTATTTTGTATCAAGTGGCTTTTAATTAATATTTTAATTGTCTTGTGTTTTATATTTCTAAGTTTCAACTAAACTAATTGTCTGATCGAAATAATGAGTCATTTTATAGCAAATTGTATAATTATAAAAAAATTGTTATTTTAAGTAATAGTTTAAATTAAGGATAAATTCAATTAAATTTGATTAATAAGTGAGTGATTAATAGTAAACAATATTTTTTAAAATTATTAGCTAACGAATCGATAAATTGAAAGAAAATTTTGATTTATTTTGATTTATCTTTTTTGCGAAATTAAATACAATTGCCGTCCAAATGAGGCATAGGAGGAGAGCACAAGAGCACATAGTGATATATACAGTAGAGTAAAGAAGTAGTGCTGTAGTAATGGTGAGTATGAAAGCGTCGCATTGCAGTCACCGCCAACTTATCGATCGCTTTCTAGTATTGATTGCTTTGACTGACTCTATGTTATCGATCGTCACCAGAATGTAGTGGCGATAAAGTGCTCTGCAATGACTCGGGTAGTGGAGAGGAAATATAGTTTCAGAGTTTACTTATTATTACATATGTATTGATGTAATGGTTAAGCGAGAGAGCGAGCGCTGATAGGAAATAGCAAATGGAGATAATAATAGAACAGTGGAACTGGAGATGAAGTGCAGCCAAAATATTGCAATAGAGTTGACGGTCAGTGTTGGCCTCCGCATAGGCACTGATACTGATTTCAAGACAATTAGCGGCGGTTTTGAAATTTGGCTAAAGAGAGCAAATGAACTCAAATAAACAGCGCCTATAAGTGAGCTTTGCTGCGTATTTGACGTTATTGCAATAGAGCCAGCACTGGTAGCTAGGCGAACGCTACATCCCTTCATCACTACTCATCTGTTCTCATCCCATTCCTCATCCAATTGATGATTGCGATTGTCAGAGCAATGGCTCACTTATTGCTCGCAATTTATTGATTTAATAAGCGATTAATTGCATCAAACTATTAAATGTAATATAAGTAAGATTTTGTTCTTTAATATAAGAAATATAATATAATTAATCATTAAAAATTGATGTGATATTCAAATAATGGATGAAAAGAATGCCAAATCTAGTGGAGAACAAATGAATAAACTAATAAAGACGACTCCAGTTCTTATTTTGCCAAATCATAACTTCAATAAACAAATGTCAGATCTGAGCAATGGTTCGCAATATTCACAAATAGATAACTCGAGTAATGCATCCGTCGGTTGTGTTCCGAAACTAAGCGTTCATTATATCGTATCTCTAAACAACGATCCGCCGATTATTACCTCTTGTAAGCACTCGGATAACGACAACTCAAATGGCATTCATAAGATCGAAGGCATAGACGGCGAGAGAAAGTGTTTGATATCATTACCGCTGGAGAACAGCTCTCAGAGTGACTGCGATGGAAGTGCTCTCAAAGTCAACCATTCAATTACAAACCAACGACTGCTCATCAGTCCGACTGACTTCTTGACTCTGACCGAAGAGGGGATTACTCATAAAAACCCGGCCGTAAGGAAAGACGTGAATCTGTCGGCCAGTAGTCTAGAGATCATTCGTCGAAACACTATTGAAAGCAATTTTGCCATTTGTTTGGACCGCTATTGCGAATCACCTCTTCTTCTCGAGACTCACAAAGACTCGGCACTAATCTGTGACGACGACACCTCTTGCAATGGCAGGAACTCCCGGCTCTCGGAGACGCCCGAGGATATCACCACCGATGAACTCTTTGCCCAGACGTTTGGAACAGATCAGTCGACATCTTTGAGGGAAGTGGTCACACCAGTCGAAGTGGAAAGCGCTCGAAATACTCCAATTCTTTTGCACAAAGAACTGATTGGCTGCATCAAAGGCAAGGCCAGCATTGAGGACAGTCTGCTTTGCGATGACGTGAAGCCACTCATTGAGACAATCGACACAAAACCGATTCTAACAGTTATGGATCCCTTGGAAACCGAAGCAAATAATTGCAGTTCTCATTCACAAACCGAGAGCTCATTCTCTTTCATCACATCCCAGTCCGACAGCAATGTCTCGTCTTCTCAATCACTTTCATTGACAACACTCGACATAAAAGTATTGCCGACAGGAATGTTGGCCAAAGATTCCATATTATTAGCCAATTTGGCCGCCGCTCTGCCCTCTTCGCTCACATCCAGACAAATAGCTCTACAGGTGATCCGAGAAGACGGCACTTCTCTGGTCCTACCACTCAATACCAAACATGAGAGCAGTGACGGCACAGTCATAAAGGACAGCGATCTTCCCGTAAGCACTTCCGTTGTACTCACAGAAGTGGTTTCGCAGAACGAGTCCATCAGACCATTCAAATGCGAATTATGTAACTCTACGTTCACTCGATTAGGCAATTATACGCGACATAAGAAAATACATTCCTATCCCTCAAAGGTCTCTCTCAGAGCTCACTTTGTTTGCCGATAACTCATCACTAATTCTGTTATTTTTATCTGATAGGAAGACCAGCGCTTCCGGTGCGACATTTGCAGCAAGTCTTTCATACAGGTCTGGAACCATTCATATTTTCAAGTTGAGATATGTCGTAGCTCTCGTACTAATTCTATCATGCTAAACTTACAAATTTTATATTTATTATATTTATGTAATTATAATATGATATAAATTTTAAATTAATATAATATAAATGTTTGCACCAAATGATTGAATGATTACTGGAACAGCGCTGTGATCTGGCCCGACATCTTCATATACATCGAGGCACAGGTGACACTGACTTACTCTTTGTTTGTTATCTTAATTAGATTTAATTGAGACACTTAACACTTAACTGCAATCAGAACCCCACCGGTGCTCCCAATGCGGAAAAGGGTATATAAGACACAGCGATTTGGTCACTCATCAGCGCTTTCATAATAAAGAGAAACCATTTTCGTGTCCGCACTGTTCGAAAGGGTTTTGCCAAAGAGGTGAACACAATTGCCGAACCGCTCAATATAAATGGTTTGAACTTTAATAATAAAATTCAAATTTTGTTTATTTTAGGTGATCTGAACCGTCACTTGCGATCAATCCATTTGCAGCTAAAGCCGATTCTCTGTTCTCATTGTCATAAGAAGTTTGCAAAAGAAGAGACACTTTTGAGACATATAAACGCGACGCATAGGGATCTGCTCGAAGAACCATCTGATACTCAATTCAAGTGAATGTTTAAGTGGTTTAAGACATTTATATAATATTATTTTCTGCATAACTATTAGTTCCACCGGCGCGGAAGGATTAGGACGGCTACGGGTTGTAGATCTGTCGCTATAATTAGCGGCCAAGGAGTTAGTCTACAAACAATTTGCTGATTCCCTAACACTCTTATCCCATTCCCTATCGCGCCAGAGTAGCCAAAAGTTATGTCGTATTTAAATAATTTGTTGAAATTAAATCAATAATAATTAGTAAAAATTTTAATTCATTTATGTTATGAGGTTTCCGATTACTATTAATGTCTAATAAATATTCGTTTTATTATTAAATTAAACAATTGTTAGATTTGTCGATAAATAAAAATATTTGATTCAATGTTTCAAATAAAAGCTCATTAAATAAAAATAAGAAAATGTGATTAAAACCGATTAAATCTATTTATTTCCGATTTATTTATTCAGTTTTCGGGATTTAAACTAAAGTTAAAATAATGATTAGATTGCAGTCAAAGAGCGCCATCTGTTAGCAAATCAATTGTTTGTTGTCTTTGAAATGACAACAGAATTGCGTTTTTATTATTAAATTAATAAACATTTTATTAAACGATTTAATTATTTAATTAATTTAAATTACAATCAAATTAATAAATAAAATGAATTTAAACACTCGTTCCGTGTCTTCGATTATAAAAAAGAGAAATTTAGAGGATTTGGAGACCGAAGAGGAAGAGCCGCGAAAGAAGACGAGGGATGAGTGGCGGAAGGCCAAGGAGCTCGAGGAGGCCCGGAAGGCGGGCACTGCCCCCGCCCTTGTCGACGAGGAGGGCAGGTATGTAGTGGTAGACTAATTAATCACCAAATTTAATGCAATAAAGTCTAATTGTACCAATTGTACAAGATGGTATAATTGTATTAAGTCTTAGACTAAGACTATTATAACACTGTATCTAATCTATTGTCTATTGTCTATACTCTATACTCTACTGCCTGTGCGCATAGAGACATCAATCCACACATACCTCAGTACATATCATCGACGCCCTGGTATTTCGGTGCCGACGGACCCACTCTTAAGCATCAAAGACAACAATTAGAGAAAGTGGAAGACGTGGCCCGGATTGACGAGCACTACGTGAGGGGCCAGAAGGGCACCCGAGCCACGCGTTACCGACGCGGCGCCTGTGAAAACTGTGGCGCTCTTACCCACCAGAAGAAGGACTGCCTCGAGAGGCCCCGAAGAGTGGGCGCCAAGTATTCGGGCGAAGACTTTGCAGCCGATGAACACCTGTTGCCGGCCCTGAGTCTGGACTACGACGGGAAGAGAGATCGTTGGAATGGATTCGAACCCGAAATGTATAAACTTGTGATCGAAGAGCACCAGAAGATTGAAGACGCGAAGAGAGTTCTGAAGGAAGAGAAACTGAGACAAGACTTAGTGAACGCCGAAACCGGAACCGAGAAGACGGCCGATGCGGTCGAGTCCGACTCGGATTCGGATGAAGAGGACAAGTATGCGGATCACATCGATATGCCCGGAACTAAAGTCGATTCGAAACAACGCATAACTGTCCGAAACCTTCGCATAAGAGAAGATACGGCGAAATATCTTCGAAACTTAGACCCGGAGTCAGCCTATTATGACCCGAAGACGCGTTCAATGCGAGAGAATCCGTACAAAAATACGGGTCAATCGGCGTCAGAGTTGCAATACGCGGGCGATAACTTCATTCGGTATACCGGAGACACCAATGATGTCTCGAAGGCTCAACTGTTCGCTTGGCAGGCGCTTGAGAGGGCCGGTATAGACATCCATTTGCAGGCAGAGCCCACCAAAACAGAGTTAGTGAAGAAGCAAATTGACGACAAAAAGGATAACTTTAAGGAAATATTCAAACAAAACATTATCGACAAATACGGTGGCAAAGAGCACTTGGAGGGCATGGAGTCGGAGCTTAAGTTCGGACAGACCGACAATTACATCGAGTACTCACGTCAGGGCCAAGTGATTAAAGGCTGTCAGAAGCCAAAAGTGAGCTCTATCTACGAGGAGGACGTCTTCGCCAATAATCACACATCGGTTTGGGGTTCGTATTGGTCTGACGGCAACTGGGGCTACAGGTGCTGCCACTCTATCATTAAAAGCTCTTATTGTACCGGAGATAACAACAAAATAAAGTATTACTTATGAATGCATTTGTTTTGTGAAAGTTTTTTAAACTTATAATCACTTATTAATAAAAGTCATTACATTTAAACAGTTTTTAATTTAATAGAAACTCTTTTAGTATATGAATCGCTTGAATCGCTTGAATTGCTGAAACAAATTAAATTGACATTAGTTTTAATAAATGCTTTCATGAAATATATGGAAATTTTAAAATATACTTTAAGCGAGTTTTGATCCAAGTATTAGTGTGAGTTCGTTGGGCTTAACAGTGCCGACAGCACTGACGGCAGTGACGGCACTCGCACTGCGAACACAGTTTGGGAAACTTGTCGACGACTTATAGTATTGTAGAGTTGTGTAGAGTTTAGGCTTGAGGTTACGTTTGAACCTGAGTCGGACCCGACCCGACCCGTCAAATGCGTTTTATAAAGTAGTTCTTCATTTTAAATCTGTATTATATTGTTGTGTTTTAAACATACTTGTTTAATAAAATATTCTTTAATTTATTAAACGTACCATGTCAATAATGACTTTCATAATATAATAATTCTCATCATATCTTCAAAATAAAATATTAATTGATATTAAAATGATATTTTTAATTATGCTTAAATTTTAATCTAACTAAATAATTTTTGCAAAAATAAAATAAATACAATTTTTCAAAAGCACTTTAATAATGAGTTGCATTAAGTTATAGCAATTTTATTGTTTGTAAATAATTTGAGAAAACTTACGAATGGACTTCCGACTGATTAAGATGTATACCTGTAGTGCAAATAATAATGAATTGTATTTTGTTTCAAACTCTTAAGAAATAATAACAAATAATTGAGAGGAAAAATAATATGATCTCGCTAAATTTGTTTACTATGTTATAAATTATTTTATTTCGTATTCACAGCAATGGGCTTACATGAAGTTGTATTGAATAAGAATCGGTCAGATCTAACGGGTTTAGTGTTTGATAAGTTGAACTATAACTGCTGGCGCCAACCAATCATTCAAACATTGAATTATTGTCAGACATATAATCAGTTTTATTGTAATTCTTCTCCGATTTGTTAGAATCAAAGATTTAGAGATGAGTCGATACCAGAAATAAATTCTATTAATGATTGCAAAAGTTATTTGTAATTAATTGTGATTACGATAATTGAGAAAAACTCAATTAAGTTATATTTAAATTAATTTCATTTTTTATTTCCTCATAATTAGACTTTATTAAAACGATTCGTCAATTCGTCAAAAGCACTTAATTCTGGTTTTATTCCAGAATTTAGTACTTTATTTGATGTTTAACAAGTTATAGATTATAATTATATGAATATTAAGTAAGTTTTGATTAATTTGTCTCTAAATAAAGTGATTTATTGACACTAACTTAATGTTTAATTTTAGTAAAAATTTAATTTGTTTTTATAATACTGTATAGTATATCTCAATTTTATAAATTTTAAAACGCAGAAGTGACTGCAAATCAATTTGAAAATAGTCCAGACCAGTGTAGGCCAACTCAAATTAAAAAAAAGTTAAGATTCTTATTATAATTTGTGTACAACTTTTACTACAACAATCTTTTATGAACTTGACTATAAACCTAGTATAGAAAACGTAAGTAATAATTGACTCTAAGAGTCACAGTTGGCCTACAATGGTCTAGACTCGAGACAACTGAATGCTAATGCAGAAATTTTGGAGAATATGCAAAACTTGACAATAACCAATTGTTAAAAATAAAATAAATACAGTATTATATTGTTTATTTCACACTATTAGAAATACTACAATATATTGATTTGTGTCAAAAATATTACTTTAAAATAAATTATTTGTATTGGAAATAAATCTTTGAATAATTAGAGCAAAACTTTACATTATATCATAATTTTCAACAAAACTTTACTTTTTAATCATATTTTTATGTTTTTAAATTTTAATTAATAATTAAAAATAAATAAAATCAAGCAGAAGTTTAGCTATTTTTCTATAGTACAAAAACTATAATAAAATTAACTTGCAATTTTTTACTCTTTAATTAGCAATTACTAGTTCAAGCCTAAACACATTGTCAGATCCGGTATATAATTCGAAGCTTTAATTTAGAGACTTTAAAGTAAGACTGTATTGTGAGTACAGATTGAGTTCTAATTTAAGAATACTGTAAGTCTGAAAATACTGTAAAGAATCTAATTTTAGAATAAAAGGACGATTTGCACAAAATAACAATTTCTAGTTTTTTATATAACGTTTTAAATGTTTAAAATCGTGATCAAAATAATTAAGATCTATTACTTGTGATAATTCCGTATTTTTAGTTAAATAATTTGCTGTAATTTTATTTTATTATTTATAAAAATAAACGAATAATATTTGAAACGTAAGTCAGTCATTGAAATGCATAACCAATTAGTTTAATATCGAAATTGTATTAGAATTACAGTTCATTTAATGTACAGAGTATACCAAATAATGGTTTTGTTTTCATTAATTGCAATTATATTTAAACAATTAATAAGAGTTTTGTTATATTTTTAAGACTTGAATAAAGCTTAACAATAACCAAATAATTCAATCTATATTATAAAGAATTGTTGTTGAGATGAAGTTCCAGTTCTCATAATTATCTTAAACATCGCATATATTCTGATATTTCAAAATTCTAAACAAAACAAAAAATTAATTTCAAAATGTTTTTCACAACAATTTGATTGTTTGCATTGATCTCAAAACCTATTAATTCGCCTATAATTTGAATTACATTCAAATTTGTTGCATATGATTAGCTTAAATCTGGAGATTTTTATAAAATATTAGTGAATTATATTTAGCTTATCTGTGATCAGTCCAGACATGATTAGACTGACCCAAAACTTTTATCCTAATTATATTCCATTATTATAATACTATTATAAAACTAAAATAAAACAATTAAGAAATATATAATTTTTTGTTTTATTTCAATATTTATTAATATATTGTTTGAAACTATTTCCAGAATAACGAACGAAGAGAAGAGAACTTTCGAGATATATATATATATTTATATATATATAAACTTCGAATAAATTCCGATTACTTCCTATTGTTTGAATATCGCAGCCATTCATACAATACTTGCTTTCCTTTTGTTTTAAGAGTTGATTGTTTGCTAAAAAACTTTTAAAAGTTTGATAACTAATAAGTTCAGAAAAGCCTTTAAAGCATAACAAGCATATAATTACAGCCCATTTCTTATGCTTTCCTCAACATTGGTCTAGTATTCAGACTAGAAATTCAGACCAAACCACCCAAACCTTTGCTCGTTTCCAACCTCTGCTCAACCGAACTATTATTCTATTCAATAGAAGTTAGAATTTTTCAAACGAACTCAATATTAAGATTAATAATAATAAAACTATACTTCCATTCAAATCATTCAAACTATTGCTGATTGTGTGGCCGTTATTCACAACAATTACATCTACTCTAAGAGTAAGCTTTGATTGTGTGTCGATTGGCAATCGGAATGAAGACTCAAATCAATCATTCGCTTAATTAATGCAAAGGATTTCAAACATTCAAAACATAGACTTTAGAGCTTACAAGTCTGGCGATCAGTTGGAATGGCCAGCAGCAGCAGCAGCGGCAGCACCGACAGCACCGGCCCAATTGGGCAAGGCCGTTTGCTTATCTAATTACAATTTGTTTAATTATTTGTCATCAGCTCTTCAGTGTTTGCCAAAAATGATTGCATTTAATTCAAACTATGATTCGAAACACTACTCACATTCGGTAAGTCTTGCGACATAAATGAGCGCTTTATTTATGATTCAAATTTTGTTATCTTTATTCCATTTAATTATTTAATGAAATGTCTGTAAAATTGTTAATTGTGTTAAAGTATAGTTGAAAATCATTAACAGATCTAAAGTCGTATTGTTAAGTGAGAAAAGTTCTCATTTGGAAAACAGACTATAACTCAAAAGTTACAGATTTTGATTAATCAGTCAATTTCGATGATAAATGTGAAATATATAAGGATTTTAGTTATTTTAATAAAAATTTGGCAAAAAGTGAATTGATTTAAATTGTGTCAAACACTAAACCTCAATAATTTCAAAACTATTTTCCTTTTCTAATGAATTATTCATAAATTGAGTGAAATGTTTGAACAATCGAGTCGTGATATTTCAATGATCTTATTTTGATTTTAGTCTCAATTTTGTTATGAGTTTTCAAACTAACTTTAATCTAATGTTCGCCCAACAAATGTCATTGATAAACAAGCCTGAGCTCAGGCTCGAGCTCAATCTTTTTATGTTTAAATGCAAATTTGTAAAGGTATTGAGCATAAATTCTTCATTGCAACATTTTTATTTTTAAAAATAGTTTAATATATAAATTTAATTTTTTTTAAATAAATAAATAAAAAATAAGTTGATAAATTATTACTGCTATAATTTATTTTTAATATTTTATTATTTTGCATTTTTGTTTTAAACTTGCTAAATAATGCATTTTGAAAATTAAACAATGTTTGCCTATTATGCAAATTTAGACAAATATTAAATTACAATTTATCAGTAATTTAATTTATTTTAATTTTTATGTAATTATATAAATAATATTATAACAATCCCTCTCCAAAAATTAAAGCCAAAATTTACAAATAAATTGTATATGTTATAATTAGGCCTGTGACAAAAAAGGATTTTGGTAGTCATGGTATCCTCCTAAACGAAGATCCTTTTAATAATTATAGTTAAAATAATAAAAATATAAATTATTTTAAAAACAAAATACATAAATAATAAATCGAAAATAT
>JAQFXP010002492.1:0-14972 GCA_034693685.1 Belba bartosi | reverse complement strand
GAGGTTTGAAGATTTGGCCAAAAAAATTAATCGACCCGTCATTGGCCTTAATTGGACCCGAGATTTAGATAAATTTACCACGTTCAAAGAAATTAACCAATATTACGTTAATTTAGTTAGAACACTTTCTCCTAAAGGCAATTATGACGTGCTAGGTTATTTTGATTGCGCGCTAATATTAGTTAAATTGTTACGTAAGGCAAAGGCTGACAAAGCGATTATTATCGACATATTATCTGATATTGGAATGAATCAAGATAATATGACCGAAGAATTTTGGATGGAATATATGTGCTTGTTTATGTCAAAAAGTTTACCTGAGTCATTCCGGGATAGAGTATTTAAGAATATTAAAACTGAGCCGGATAATAATTCCAAGATCAAACGTATGTGTAATGAGGTTAAGGAGTTTGTCGGCAAAAGTCTGATTGCGACCGATATGGAGGAGATATTCCATAAAATGCTAATTAGGGCTAAATTTATAACTGAATTCCAATTGAAAATGAAGAAGAAATCAATGAAAATGAAGTTAAATGTTGCCAAAAAATGGGCTGAAATTAGGGGTAAACTCGTCATTATTAAACCGTATAAATTTGACGAGGTCGAGAATATGGACGCGTTTTTGGAGCTGACGCGCCAAGTTTATTTTCTTCCTGATAAATCTGTACGTATTAATATTTTGTTACTGTTTTTCTCATTGTTTTTAACTTGTTTAAATTGTCATTTTTATTAACAGGTTTCGAAAGATAAAATTCCTATTGAATGCGTTGATGAAAGTCCATTCGAAGTGGTTTCGGATGTAATTACTGAAAAAATTCTGGAAATTATTAATTAATAAAATATTGATTAAAAAGTTTTGGTTGTTGCTGGCTAATTAATAAATATATTGTCAAATTGAAATGGCAAAAAAGTAATACCGAGTTAACTTTTTTATTTATTTGATTATTTTCAAAAACATTTCTTTATTTCAAAGTGAAAAACAAAATTTTATTTAAATAATTTTATTATTTTATCTTTATTTAACATTTATTAATTTCTAAAAGAAAAACTATAAAAATATTTTTAACAATAATTTATAAAAATATTTATAATTTTTTGGACGCATGAGATATGCATTAATAAACTCATTAATAACTTATTATTAATAAGTAATGCAATAAACAACACATTAGTGTTGCAGAAACGATTACCTGGCCAGTCCGCACTCCAGACCTAACAGTAGCTGATTTTTTCTTTAAAAATAAATGGGAATTATTTAAAGTTTAAATAAAATTTCATTTTCTGTCTTTAAAACAGTATTTAGTTTTTAAAAATATTTAAATAAATAAAACAATTAACTTTGGGTTACTTTTTTGCTAGTTCAATTTGACACTATTTACATTTTATTGCAATTCCATATTGCTGTAACGTATGGAATAAATATACTAATAATGTAATAATTATTTTTAATAACTTTCCAATTATTTATATTAAGTTATATTTGGTGATGGCTATTTAGTACTTGACACATTTTCGGTATTTTTAGCATAATTTTAAGACAAATTTAATATTTTTACTTTTAGTACAAATAATTAAAATAAAAAAATGTTTAAAATATTTTTAAATTTTATTTAAATAAAATTAAATTACATATCAATTACTAAACCGCTTATAACAAACGAAATACATAAATTTGACTTTAAAAATCAAATTGTGCTTAATATTTAAAAATTTATTTAAAAAGTTTAAATAAAATTTTTAAATATTTTATAACATTTAATATTTTACAAAATAATTTTTCTAGCAAAATCCTTTCAATTTACCAAATTTTAAATTTTATACACAATTATCTATTAGGAAAAGTATGTTATTTTAAATAGCAATATTTAAATCATTAAATTATCTATTTTTAAATTTTCTAGTTTTTTTAATTAAAAATTTACCATTTTAAAATTTTATTCTTTGCTTTCCTAATTTTGCAAACATTTTAATTTATGATTTACTGAATTTAGTATTTAATAAAGATTTAATCTATAATAAATCTTTAAAAAATTTTGTTTGCCAAAGTTTTTTCTAGCTTAGATAAAGAGTACAAACCTTGCTACTTTAAGCATTTAAAATTTAACTGTTTAAAATTATGTGAATAAACATATTACTGAAAATATAAAATTGAGCAATCTTCATTTTTATTAAAAAAACATTTTAAAAAGCACGAGTTTTAAGTTTAATCAAATTGTTATCAATTTATTGATAAATAATAAAAATACCAAGAATCAATATCATTTTAAAACCAAAATAATCAATATAAAAAATATTTATCAAAATTAGATTAAAATAATTGCAAAATTTTAATTAAATAATAAATGAATTATTGCAAGCTAAATTATGAAATAAACACAACAGTTATTAAAGCTTTAAATTTCCAAGCAAATAAAAAAATTTAATGCAGACCTGGATAAATTTGGGCGCATGAATTAACATTAACAAAATTAGTCTGTAAATTTATAAAATTTATACTTTAAATAAATATTAATATTAAATGTAAAATAAAACTCAATTATAAATATAAATATAACTTATAAATACAAATATAAATTATTGAAAATATAACTTACTAAATTTTTATCAAAACTATTTAAGGAAATTTATATTAAAATATTTTGATAAATTAAATTATCAGTACAAATTTAATAGATCTATATGTATTTTACAATTTTAACTTATAAATACAAATAAAGCAAGCAACAATATTTAACTTATTTATGTGCCAAGCACAATTTTATACACATCTGTTTTAAATGTGTCAAATGCTCTTGAATTTAGGAACAATTTAAGATAAAAGCAGATAATCTTTCGATTGATTGTTTCGCCAAACTATAAAAGAATGAAAAATTCATTTATTTTTATTCAAAAAATCCATCACTTCTGAGAACTGGAAAAATGTCAAAACTGTTTGTAAGCATTCTGTTAGCGGTTTGTATCGCCCAATCGATGCAGGGTTTGGTCAGAAAGACCATTCCCGACGGTCTCGACACCGACGCTATGATTGATTACATCAACAAAATGAACACTACGTGGAAGGTATGCATTGGTTTGGGTTTGGGGTTTAGATCATAATTAAACTTTTTATAACACTTATGACATATTATTCTACACTTTATTCAAAGGCCGGCAAAACCGTAGGTGGATTAATGGGTGCGCTTGAGAACAAGAACAAAAAAATGAATATATTAAGGCACGACATTAATGGTCTGGCAATTCCGGCGGCATTTGACGCCCGAACCCAATGGTCTAACTGTCCAACCATTGGTGAGATCAGAAATCAAGCATGTTGTGGTATGTCATCAAATACACTATTAATTAATAATGAGCTATAAATAAAAACCTAATTAAATATCTAAAACCTAAATTGTGGTCAATTAGGCTCGTGTTGGGCATTCGGTGCCGCAGAGGCCATATCTGACCGAATATGTATTGCCTCTAAAGGCCAACAAGTGGTGGAAATTTCGCCCGAAGACATATTGGCCTGTTGTCAGAATTGTGGTATGGGTTGTAGTGGAGGATATATTGAGCAGGCTTGGAATTACTGGGTACAACATGGTATTGTTTCGGGCGGTGAGTACAGCACCAGAAAGGGATGTCAGCCTTACACTATCACAGCCTGTACGAAAGTGGGCCAGATGGAGGTAAGGCATACGTTATTATAAATAAAAATAGTTTTTATACAAAATAGTTACATTTTAATACTTAAATTTGTAACAAGTTTATTACTAATTACTACAGTTGAATAATCAACTAATTAACTAGTACATATTAAATATTGCTAATTATCAGGCATGTAATCTTTGATATTTAATATTCCACATGCTTAATATTGCTTTAAAATATATTTAAAAATTAGTAAACTTGATAAATATTTTAATTAATAATTTTCATTTCAATATAACGAATAAATTGAAAAAATAATTAATTCCAAAACGTATTGATAGCCAACACCAAAATGCTCGCAGACGTGCGAATCCGGTTATACAAAGAGCTATTCAGCGGACAAACACTTCGGCGCCAGTGCTTATCATATAAGCAGTGATGTGCAACAGATCCAGGCTGAAATTATGAAAAACGGCCCTGTTGAGGTCACATTTACCGTTTATAAAGACTTTTATACCACTTATAAATCAGGTATTATTTGAAATTAAAAATAGGAAAAAATTATTTTTTGATTCTCATTAATATCGATTCAATTCTTAAACATCAAATCAGGTGTTTATCAACAACACAGCTCAGAGATAGTTGGAAGACATGCTGTTAAAGTGCTTGGTTGGGGAGAGGAGAATGGCACTCCATACTGGCTAGTAGCCAACTCGTGGGCCGTGCGCTGGGGTGAGCAAGGCTTCTTCAGGATAATCAGGGGTAACAACGAGTGCGGTATTGAGAGCGAAGTTGTCGCCGGATTACCCAAACTTTAAACCATTTGTATAATTATGTAATAATATTTACTTATATATAATAATTAATTTTATAAGTATTTCATTTGTTTTCTACGATTTAAATTAATAAAATATTATTTTGAAAATAATTTCTTTATTTTAAAAACAAAACTAATCTTGATAATTTAAAAATACTAGTGGTAGTTTAAAATCAAATTGGTCGTCATTATTACAATAAATCAGAATAAACTAACTTTAAAACTATATTTATAAAAATAATTATTATTCTGCACTATAATGGTGAATATTTAAAAAATTAAAAAGTGCAATAATAAATATGTAAATAAACTTGTTTATTATTGTTTAATAACATTTAGAAAATAATCAATATAAACGAAAACTTTTAATCAAAATAAGATTAATATAATTTTGTATTCAATAAAGAGTGAATTATTGCATACTACTTTATATTACAATTAATAAAGTTTGAATTTTCATATAAAATTTATATTTATTTATATACAATATATTCATTATATAAAAAAGTAATGTTTTCTGGTTTTATATTAATTGACAATAATATAAAATTTTCTTTGTTTATAAAAAGACACTTGTTTTTGTACCATCTTGATATAAAATTTAAATTTCAAAATATTTGATGCAAATTTCTGTTACTTTTAATTTTTATTAATATTAATAATTACAAATTTTTTTGCAAATTTGAATAATTTAGAATATTTGTATTTACAATATCCTATTTATACATGTTAAATTATAATGGTAAGAATAATTTACCTAGTGTACTTGATTTTATTGTAGATAAATTAGAATTATTTAAAAAACAAATTATTTTATTTTTATGATTAAATAATTATAAAGTTTTTTAAAGTGCTAGATTATGCAGTTTTTTCTAGTTTAAATTTTTTTTAATGAGATAAATTAAATACAAAGTCATTTGATGAAACATTTTTATCATTAAATGCATCAGCAACATATTATTAAATATTAATTTTGTTTAAAACAAAAAACTGATTTTTTGTAAGAATATCAATAATTTGGAATAATATTGTATAAAAAATATAAGATTAAGTTGTTTGACAATTGATTTTAAAATAATCTTCAAATATTAGATTGCAAAGCAATTTTTATATATTAAGTTTTTTATTTTAATTTAATTTAATTTAAAATATTTAAAATTGATTTTAAAACATTTTACAAAAATATTTTGTAATTTTTTTTTATTTATTTGTTTGTGTATTTTCGTCAATAATAAAAATTTGCGGTGTTGAGTTTAATTTGAGATTTTAGTTTGGTTAACTTATACAGTTTATTAAGTTTTTTATTTTAATTATATTGTTTATCTAATATAAATTAAAAACAAATTATTTATTTAAAAATATTTATAAAATAAATAAAAATTATATGTTTACAACTAATCAAATTTATAATTAAATAATTTTAATGTTAAAAAACAACAAGAACGTAGTTTTGCTATTTTATAAAATTAAAAGAAACTTAAATATATTTAGGTCTTCTGAAGTTTCTAGCTCAGATCAAGAGTACAAACAATAACCTGGCAATTTCATAAATTTTATTACTTTTTAATTTAATAAGATTTTATTAAAATAAATGGTTTTTAGATTTTAGAAATATGTTGATAAAAATATTTCAAAAAGTATATCATTGAATAAATTAAATTTTTATAAAATAAATATATTTTAAAAAGCACGAGTTTTAAGTTCAATCAATTTGCGAAACAAAACATCATGTGAAACAATATAATAAAGATACAAGAACATTTTTAATCAAAATTAGATTATGAGTACATTATTGCTTGCTGCTTTATGAATAACCCATGACAATTAATTTAACCTTGAATTTTTAAACAATTCAAAAATTTAAAACAGACATAAACAAATTTGGGCAAAATCATAATAAAAATTTATCCTGTTAATTTATAGATTTTAAACTTTAAATTAAAATTAATATTTAGTTTAAAATAAAACTCAATTATTAAACTATAAATAATATAAATTATTGAATTTATTATGTAATAAACTTTTATTTCTAACAATATTAATCAAGCAAATTTAATATAAAATTTTAAAAAGGAAATTAGCTGGAAAATTTTTTAATGTTTTATTAAATGAATTATATAAGTACAAATTTAAATACAAAAATGTTTAACTGATGTATGTGCCAAGACCGATTTTAGACACATCTGTTGCAAACGTGTCGAATGCTCTTGAAATTAGGAATAATATAAGATAAGAGGAAATTATCTATTATTCAAACTATAAAAGAATGAAAAATTCATTCATTTCTATTCAAAAAATCGCATCACTTCTGAAAACTGTAAAAATGTCAAAACTGTTTGTAAGCATTCTGTTAGCGGTTTGTATCGCCCAATCGATGCAGGGTTTGGTCAGAAAGACCATTCCCGACGGTCTCGACACCGACGCTATGATTGATTACATAAACAAAATGAACACTACGTGGAAGGTATGCATTGGTTTGGGTTTAGATAATATTTAAACGATTTATACCACTTTATAACATTTTATTATTTACTTTACTCAAAGGCCGGCAAAAACGTAATGGGATTAATGGGTGCGCTTGAGATGAAGAATAACGTAATAAAAAATACATTAACACACGATATCAGTGGTCTGGCAATTCCGGCGCAATTTGACGCCCGAATCCAATGGTCTAACTGTCCAACCATTGGTCAGATCAGAGATCAAGCATGTTGTGGTAAGTTATTGATATTAAATAGACTATTAATTGATAATAACTTCTTATTAAAAACCTAATAATATAACCAAAATTTTTTTCAATTAGGCTCGTGTTGGGCATTTGGTGCCGCAGAGGCCATATCTGACCGAATATGTATTCACTCTAATGGCCAACAAGTGGTGGAAATCTCGGCCGAAGACGTGTTGGCTTGTTGTCAGAATTGTGGTATGGGTTGTAGTGGAGGATATATTAATCAGGCTTGGAATTACTGGGTACAACATGGTATAGTTTCGGGCGGAGGTTATAACAGCAGAAAGGGATGTCAGCCCTACACTATCACCGCTTGTAAGGGAGGAATGGCGGTAAGACAAATGTTACTAAAAATTAATATAGATTTTACCCTAAATTGAAAAGTATTTCAAACATTTATAATTAAGTAACAAGTTGATAAATAATACTGTTTAAAAATTAAATAATTAACTAGTACATAATAATATCATGCATGTTTTTTTAATATCTCATATGCCACTTGCTTAATATTGCATAGCAACATTTTTAAAAATTTGTAAAATAGCAACATTTTAAATATTTATTACATCTTTTGTTACTTAAAACTTATCAAGCAGTTGTTCTTAAAATATATTTTGCCTAGTTTAAACAAAAAAAAAGCTTAGTATTAATAATGAGTTTTTAATTGATTTTATAAATCATTAGTTTAGTAAGTAGCAAGATTTAATTTAAAACATTAAACATTTTCAGTGCAAAACAAGAATTATTAACATATCTGGTCAATTATAATTGTATAAAATAAGATAGTAAATTTTTTTATTTAAAAAACCTAAAATATCTATATAACGCATAAATTAAAAAATAATTAATTCCAAATCGTATTGATAGCCAACACCAAAATGTTCGCAGACGTGCGAATCCGGTTATACGAAAACCTACTCCGCAGACAAACACTTCGGCGCCAGTGCTTACCATATAAGCAACAATCAGCAACAGATCCAGGCTGAAATCTTGAAAAACGGCCCTGTTGAAGTCACTTTCACTGTCTATCAAGACTTTAATGCCTATAAATCAGGTGTTTATCAACAGCATAGCTCAGTCATGACTGGAAGACACGCGGTTAAGGTGTTGGGCTGGGGAGAGGAGAATGGCACTCCATACTGGCTGGTGGCCAACTCGTGGAACGCGGGCTGGGGTAATCAAGGCTTCTTCAAAATACTCAGGGGTAGAAACGAGTGCGGTATTGAGAACGAAGTTTACGCCGGATTACCCAGACTGTAAATTATTTGTATATTTATGTAATTAATAATTATCTAAACTTTAAATTAATAAAATATTATTTTGAAATTAATTTCTTTATTTTAAAAACTAAACTGATCTTGATAATTTAAAAATATTAGTTTAATATCAAAGTTATTTCCACATTTCTAGGCTTAAACTAATTTTGTATATTTATATATTTTAAAGTTTAAAATTTATAATTAATGTAAAATAAAAACTCAAGTATTAAATTAAATTTACTATAACTTGTTGTACTTATATTGTAATAATTTTTTAATACATTTTTGAAGAAATATATATATATATTCACAATTCAACCAAATTTTGACATTTTTACCGCTCAATTCCCGAACGATTTTATTCATTTTAACTCCCAAAATGTACTAATTCTAGAAATTAGTAATTGTTGTCAAAATACTGTATTTGTTAATAATAAAATGATAATAAAATTTGTAATGATTGTTGAGTATAAGCCTTTCGATATTAAGATAAATGTTGTAATTGTTTAAAGCTAAGCTTTCAATAAATATTTAACTTGTAAACTTATAAATTTTAATTAAAAATTAACATTTATTACAAAATAAAATTAACTTCTTAAAGAGAATTAACAATAAGCTAAATAAATTGTAGTTCATTTAAACGCATTGAACTCATAATGTAAAGAATATTTGTTTATTTTAATAAACTTAATATAAATATTAATTCCAATTAAGCAAACTTATGTCAAAATTTCATATTTATTAAAATTATTTACACAATTTATAATAAGAAGTTATATTAATTAAAAACAAAATCAAAATTTTTAAATTATTAATACAAATATACAGTAAAAAATGTTTCACATATTTAGGGCTCTGTCGGCACTACTATTTGTTTAAAGTCTGGGTAAACCCGCATAAACTTCACTCTCAATACCACACTCATCAGAACCCCTGAGTATCTTGAAAAAACCTTGATCACCCCAGCGCTCGTTCCACGAGTTGGCCACCAGCCAGTATGGAGTGCCATTCTCCTCTCCCCAGCCCAACACCTTAACCGCGTGTCTTCCCGTTACGATTGAGCTATGCTGTTGATAAACACCTGATTTATAGGCATTAAAGTCTTGATATACAATGAATGTGACCTCAACAGGACCGTTTTTCATGATTTCAGCTTGGATCTGTTCCTCATCGCTGTTTATTTGATAGAAACTGTCGCCGAAATGTTTGTCCGCTGAATAGCTCTTTGTATAACCGGATTCGCACGTCTGCGAACATTTCGGTGTTGGCTATCAATACGGTTTGGAATTAATTATTTTTTAATTTATGCGTTATATAAAAATTAATTTTTTTTAATACTTGACAAATATATTATTTCATATTATAAAATTAAATTGCAAAAATTAAATCTTGCATAAAAAATATTTATTATTTAAAAATAAACCTGGCAAATTACTAGACTAATGATTTATAAAATTAAATTGTTTATAATAGCTTGATAACCGAAGATGTAAATAAATGATTAAAATATATAACAAGTTTACTAATTAAAATAATATATTGCTGAGCAATATTAAACAAGTGGTATATGAGATATTAAAAATTACATGCCTGATAATTTGTAGAATTTATTGTATACTAGTTAATCACTGATTAATTAATTTTTAAACAGTAGCAATAAATTGTAATAATTAATTATTAACTTGTTACATAATTACGTTTGAAATACTTATTTATTTTATATAAAAGCTATTGTTATTTATAATAATATATTCCTTACCTCCATTCCACCCTTACATGCAGTGATAGTATAGAGTTGACATCCTTTTCTTGTGTTATAGCCACCGCCCGAAACTATACCATTTTCTACCCAGTAATTCCAAGCTTGGTTAATATATCCTCCATTACAACCAAACCCACAATCCTTACAACAGGCCAATACTTCTTCGGCTGAGATTTCGACCACTTGTTTGCCTTTAGAGGCAATACATATTCGGTCAGATATGGCCTCTGCGGCACCGAATGCCCAACACGAGCCTAATTGACAACAATTTTGGTTTTAGTTAATTAATTAATTAGATTTCTAATGATAGCTTAATTAATTGAAGTCTTTTTGATGACTTACCACAGCATCCCTGATCTCTAATCTGACCAATGGTTGGATAGTTAGACCATTGGGTTCGGGCGTCAAATTGTTCCGGAATTGCCAGACCTTTAATGTCGTACTGTAATATATTTATTTTTTTGTTCTTTTCCTGAAGCGCTCCCATTAATCCCATTATGTTTTTGCCGGCCTTTGAATAAAATGTAGATTAAAATGTTAAATATAAATATGATCTAAACCCTAAACCAATGCATACCTTCCACGTAGTGTTCATTTTGTTGATGTAATCAATCATAGCGTTGGTGTCGAGACCGTCGGGAATGGTCTTTCTGACCAAACCCTGCATCGATTGGACGATACAAACCGCTAACAGAATGCTTACAAACAGTTTTGACATTTTATCAGTTGTTAGAAGTAATCCGATTATTGAATAGAAATGAATAAAATTATTATTTTTTTATAGTTTGAAGAAACAATTCATCGATAGATTATTTCTTCTTATCTGAAATTATTCTTAATTTTAAGAGCATTTGACACATTTGAAACAGATGTTTATAAAATCGTTCTTGGCACATACGTCAGTTAAATATTTTTACCTGAAAATTTATATTAATAAGTTTAATTTTTGATAAAATTGGAATAGAATACGTTAATTACCGTAATAAGACTTATTAAATTTGTTATGCTTGATTGATATTTATAAAAATAAGAATTTTTTACATTAGAAGTTCAATAAGTTATATTAATTTTAATTTGATAAATGTGTTTTATTTTACAGTAAATAGTAATTTTTATATAAATGTTTAAAATTTATAAATTTAAAGGCTAAATTTTTATTTAAACTTATATTTGCGCCCAAATTTATACAGGTCTGGGCATATTAAAAAATTCAAAGCTTTATTAACTGTTATGTGTCTTTCATAAAGCAGTATGCAATAATTCATATATTATTTAATTAAAATTTTGCAATTATTTTAATCTAATCTTAATGAAATGTTTTGTTTTATATTGATTATTTTTGTTTCACATGATTTTAATTTCTGGTAATTTTTTTAATTTATTTATTTAATAATATTTATTTAAATTTAAAACCCAGGTTTTTTAAATTTTTGAAAAATTAAGTTTGCTTAATTTTATATAATTGTTACTTTGTCTATTAACATATTTCTAAACATTTAAAATAGTTAATTTAATATAGTTTTGTTATTTAAAAAAACTTAAAGAGGAAAGTTTATTGTTTGTACTATTGGACTGAGCAAATAATTTAATAAGAATTTTATTTTGATTTTAATCTCACACAATTGTGAAAATCACGTGCTTGTTGATTTTAAAAATTAAAATATATAAATAAGTCAACATTATATATACTTATATATTAATATATATTTTTATTAATTTTAAGTTTATAATTTATTTATATAATCATGCTAATGATAAAATGTTATATTTTTTTAACATTTTCCGTTACAAATTATATGTTTATAAAAATATTTCTTACTTGTTAGTAGAATTAGGTAGCAAGGTTTATTTTAAAGAAACAAATATTTTTAATGCGAGACTATTTTTTACATTGTTGATATTAAAAATGATTAATTTTTATATAACGCATAAATTAAAGCCAACACCCAATACGTATGAGTGAGAAAAGAGTTATACGAAATATTATTCGGAGGACAAACACTTCGGCCGAACTTCTTACCAGGTATACAGCGATGAACAACAGATCCAGGCTGAAATAATGAAAAAGGACCTGTTGGCACCACTTTCACCGTCTATGAAGACTTTAATGCCTATAAATCAGGTTTTAATTACAAATTAAAAATTGAAAAAAATATTTTTTGCTTTAATTTAATCGCTATTCTTAAACATCAAATCAGGTGTTTACCAACAGCACAGTTCAGTCGAATTGGGTTTACACGCGGTTAAAGTGTTGGGTTGGGGAGAGGAGTAGGGTACTCCATACTGGCTGGTGGCCAATTCTTGGAACGAGCGCTGGGGTGATCACGGCTTTTTCAAGATACTCAGGGGTTCCGACGAGTGTAGTATTGAAAGCAAAGTTTCCGCTGGTTTACCCAAACTTTAAACCATTTGTATAATTATTTTTTAAACTTTAGATTAATTTAAAATGTTAATATTAATAAATTCTGAATTTTAAAAACAAAATTAATCTTCCTGACTTCAAAATAGTAGTTTAAAATCAAATGTGTCGTGATTAATTATAATAGACTGTAAATATACAGTATATTTTAAATTTTAAAATTGATATATAATTTAAAATTTATAAAGTGTATAAAAAATTATCAGTAAAATAAATTATCATTTTATATTTGTAATTTCTTTTATTGAATAATAAACTTTGAATAGTTAAAAAATATTATTTTAAACGATATATTTGATGACATATTAATTTTAAAAGTTAAAATCAACAAAATAGATTGACATAAACTGATATAATAATTTTTTCTAGTCAAACTACAATTGTATTATATATTTTATAATAACCCGATCACCAAATAAAACAATAAAACAAAATATCAACACAAATTAATTATTAAACTGTAAATATCAAATATCTCAATAATACAAATGTAATTAAATTTATTTATTATTGTTTAATAGCCTCCAGAATCTTAGCGGTAATTAATTCCGACACCACTTCGAACGGACTCTCATCAACGCATTCTATAGTTATGAAGTTTTCGGAAACCTGTCAACAAATTGAATAATTCAATTAAACAAGTTTATTTAACATCTAACAACAATAACAAACTATTTTTATGTATTAATACGTACAGATTTATCAGGCAAAAAATACATATCGCGAGTCATCTCAATAAAGTCTTCCAAATTTTCAACCTCGTCAAATTTAAACGGCTTAATAATGATGAGTTTACCCGTAATTTTAGCCCATTTTACGCTAACATTTGCCTTCAATTTCGCCGACTTTTTCTTCATCTCCGTACGGAAATCAGTCATAAATTTAGCCCTTTTTAACATATTATGGAATATCTCCTCCATATCGGTGGCAATCAGACCTCTGCCGGCAAACTCCTTAACCTCATTACACATACGCTTAATCTTGGCCTCATTATTCGGCTCAGATCTAATCTCCCTGAACGCTTTCTCCCGGAACGACTCGGGCATACTCTTACCCATAAACGAATACATGTATTCCATCCAAAAATCTTCATTAATATCATCCTGGTGCAATTTAACGTCAGACAAAATGTCGATAATAATCGCTTTATCAGCCTTTGCCTTACGTAACAATTTGCCTAATATTAGCGCGCAATCAAAATAACCTAGCACGTCATAATTGCCATTTGGCGATAATGTTTTGATCAAATTTACATAATATCGAGAAATCTCTTTGAGCGTGCAAAATTTATCCATTTCTTGAACCCAATTCAAGCCAATGACGGGTCGATTAATTTTTTTGGCCAACTCTTCAAACGCCGAGAATGTGATCTCTAGCGGAGGCATAAAATATATCGGTTTTCCGGACTTTACGTTATTTAGTGGAGTGTAGGCGTCGTTCGGTATAATAAACTTGTATTTCATAATTGTCGCGCGTGATGTATTGATATCATCAATGTACTTTTGTATCTTGTCCATACGCCCGGCCTCATAGTCCTTCATCATGCCAACAGTAATACATTTAACATGATTCAATGACATCTTCACTTTGAACTCTCGGTCTAATTCCTGCTGCAGTTCGACCGCATATATCGATTCCATTCCAATCTCTCCCAGAGTTAAGTGATCGGGTGTTGTTTCCGGATCTATGCCCAGTGCTCGCCATAACTCTCTTACCATTCGTTTCTTTTTACTTCCTGATTCAGCCGATACTTCGGCTGTGAGCTAGGTCAAATTTTAATTAAAATTATTCTCATTATTTTAAAAATCTATTTAACAATTTATAATGTTTTTATTTATATAATATAAAATGTCAATTGTTAATTAAAATTTATTTAACAAGTTAATTTTTAAAATTAATTTCGATTATTAGATATAATAACGTAAACTGTAAAACAAATTAACATGTTAAGTTAATTTGTTGTTTACTAATGTTAAGTATAAATACTTACAAATGAAGTAACAATTGGTTGACTGACAGTCAATAGTTTGTCCAAAACATCGCAACAACTGATGATTCTCTGGCTCTGAACGGTTGACATCGCAATCGATTGACCCGATTCTGCATACACTCCGACATCGCCGACCGGCCCGTACTGTACGGCGAGTCCGTGCAGACCATCTCTCCGGCGCTGTTCACAAATGCGTTCGCAAACGGAATTCCCGAACCCATAGTTGGTTTGTCCGATATTGCCTTTGCCGGACGTGACGGACGAGAAGACAACAAAATAATCCAATTTATAGTTCAAAGTTCGGGTCATTTGGTCGAAGTTCGCAAAGATTTTGTGTTTGCAGTCAATAGTTTGACTGAATTTATCGATC
>JAQFXP010002491.1:0-14973 GCA_034693685.1 Belba bartosi | reverse complement strand
TCTTTCTCTCTTGACTTCAATGAAGAAGAAATCTGTTATTTTCAGAAAAACAATTCTGAGAATACAAATAGTATCAGTAAAAAAATTTATGATAAATTGTGTTAAATTTTTTCTCTCAAATAATTTATTACACGAGTATTAGCAGAGATCCCTTTCCCTACAGTGCTGTTACAGTGCGCGCACACAGAGAGCTAAAAAATTGGATTTTCTCAACAAATTGGGAAATACTTTGGGTTTTAATGAAGCAGAAAATAAATGGATTAACTTAAAGGTTAAAATATAGGGAAAAAATTAAGCTTTTTTATGCTGTTTCGAAAAAACACAATTTTCTTATCCATTAATTTTGTAATTTTCTTAAAATACGAAAAAAATAGATTTTGTTTTTTGTGATTACATACCATTTTATTATTAATTTCATGGAAGTGTATCTCGCATACTTTATCGACTACGTCCTCGCTTTCGAATGTGACAAAACCAAAACCTGGATTCAAGAGTAAATCACAAATATTTAGTCTTTTTGTACAATTTTCTATTTTTATAAATAGTATTAATCATTAAAATTAAATGAAAACGTCTCATAAGAATTCTCAATTAGTACGAAAATAAGAAATAATAATTACATAACTTTATCGCAAACGCAAAGCAAAAGATTTTATTCTAAAAGCAAAATATTTCCATTAATTGTATTACTTTTTTCACAGCTCTTAGGCAACACTTTTCTAAACTCGAGATAATTCTAGTCTGACATTAACGAAGAAAATGCATAATTTGAGTCAACTTTTAATTAAAAAACACTATTATATCGCAAAACTCTATGATTTTTAATGCAAACGTATAAAATCAAAATATTTTTCTTTGTTTTTTAATATAAACTCTTGAGATTTGATAAAATTAAATTATTTTTTATGTATAAAAAATATATGCTTGCTTAATCAAACAGTATTTATTTTTAATGTTAATTAAGTTAAATAAATAAATAAAATCAAAATAATTATTGAAATTATTAATAAATTAAACAAATATAAGATTAATAAATCGAGTGAGAGCAATTAGTTGTTGTAAAAATAGACAAGTTTGTAATAAAGGAACAAATATTTGAGAAGTTGAAGAGTGAGCTAATGTAGTGTCGCTATAGAAAACACATTTGGCTCAGAGATAGTCTCAAAAGGAAGACTAAGACTAATGCAATCTATTGGTTATGGTTTGCGAATGTGTTATACATAATAAGAGAAAGAATGAGGGAAAGGATGGAGGGAGAGAGAGAAAGAGAGAGAGCAGGAGAGAGAGAGAGAGAGCAGGGGAGAGAGAGAGAGCAGGAGAGAGCAGAGAGAGTGCAACACTTAATTAAATGCTTGTGTTCTCTGACTCTTTATTCTTTGAGACAAACATGTGATCAGAAACGACGACAATAATGATGACAATCAACATCAGAAGAAGTGGATCAAAAACTATTGTTTTTTTTTGTGAACACAATCGTCTGATGAATGCATTTAAACGTCACTTAATTTTTTTGTTTCATTTGGAAAAGCAATGAATAGACAAACAGATAGATAGACAGAAGAGATAGAATAGAGAGAAAAAACCGAAACGAATCAAAGCTCATCACAACTCGATTCCTAACTAAGAATAAAATGGATATCATTTTGCAGTGAAGTCTCATCAGTCTTACTCTCTTTTATAGAATAGGTTTAATTGAATCTATTTTCTAGAGTTGACATCAAAGCGACAAAAAAAATAGAAGAAAGTTATTGATAATGAAATTAATGTATAGAAAACATATTATAATATAAAAACTATACACAAGTGCTAAAAGTTTTGAAGAAAAAAAAGTGTCTGAGCATTGAAAACGACGATTCGTTTTCTTTGGCATAATTTGATTAATTCAAAGAATTATATTTACAGTGAAATCAATCTTTGTTTGTCTTTCAACACTTCATATCCTCTTAAACATATATATATTTAACTCAAATACTAAATATTTAATTTGGATTTTAAAGTGCAGTCATTAGGAAAAATAGGGAATGAAATAAGTTTTAGGTTATTAAAAATTATTGCTCGAAAAGAATGAGTGCTTTGAATCAATAAAATTAATTTTAATATTCAGCGAAAAATGTGCGAATATTTAGTTCTCTAGACTGAAAATATTTGATTTTTGCCTCAATTCCTTCCCAACACTCAATCGCATATATATTGTATAATCACAACAAAAAACGAGTCGCGACTTAAGACTTATTTGATTTATTCATCGATTCATTCGTTCATTTTATTTAATTTTATTTTTTCTCTTTATAATCATTGCCAGCGTTTAAGCGAACGCTTTAATTAAAGTTTGCAATAATTGGTTCAATGATTTTTGCGCAAAAGATTTTTTTTGCTCACTTTTCGCTCTCAATGTAGAGATAGTGTATATAAGAAATAGAAAAAAGTAAGAAATAAGTGGATCAGAGAATAAATAGATCGAAAGACTAAAAGTTTTAAGAATAAGAAACAAAATAATAGTAGAAAAGCTATTATATATATATTTGAAGAGAGAGAAAAAAAAAGTTAAGTAATAGCGAAAAAATGATTCCACAAAATGAAAGTGAAAATAAAATGATTGCCAGAATAATATAGTGAAGTCTCTGAAGAATATTGTCTATAAAAAGTGAGTCAAAGTCGGGAAAAGATAAAGAGATAGAAAGCAAGATAGCAATGGGGTATCGGATGAATGGTTTCAATTCGTGTCAATTTTCTACTCTATTCGGACGCATAGATAGGATTGGAGTCAAACCAATGCCTATCAGTGATTGAGTTACTCGACGGACAAGACTTGACTTCACTTTACTATACAGTAAGTTATCAAATATTATGAAAAGCATAGAAATACTTTATGTCAGTCAAATCATTTCAGGTATTTGTAGCAAATTCAGACAAAAAAAGTTTTAATAACTAATAAATTTAGAATTTTAATTATTATTATATAAAGTGTAAAATAGAAGATTAATAGCAATAACTTTAATTAAATATTTTTGTAAATAGTTTATAAAAATTAGTTTAATGAAAATTTTAATCTATAGGAATTAAAAAATAAATTAAATTCTTTTGTGTTGATTTTTTTCTCGATTCAATATATAAAGTATTTTAAGTATTGTTTGACTTTAATACATACTTTTGGTTTAAAAAAGTTTATGTAATTCCAGCAAAAATAAACTATTCATTACATGTTTAAACTTTTTTTTCTTTATTTATTGTAGATTTGATAAAAGGTGAATAAAATGGATGAAAGAATAAAATCGGAGACAATATATAGAAAGCTTTTTAATGGAAAGTTCTTTTCAGATGAAAAATCAAGATTTGAATTCACATTCGTTTATGTCTTAAGCTTTGTATTGCTATCTCTAAAACACCTCTAAAGGCGAGATCGAAGGCATGCACTGAAAGAATTGTAAGTAAAAAGAAAAATAAAATAAAATAAAATAATAGGAAAAATGATATTTGGATTTGATGCAGTGCCACATTCATGATCTCCTTTCCCTCCCTCTGCTCTCTTTGACTGTCAAACGGATAGCTATTTGGATGACCGACTGCGAGATCAGATGAAAATTGGAAGAGAAAATGTGAATGTTTTCCAATAGACAGGCAGTGAATGGAAGCAGAAAATGGATTACAATTGAGAGTATAGTATAAGCAATATAACGAATATACGAAATATACGGAATATAAGGAATATAAGAAATAAATCTATTCATTCGATAGTCTCTATACTATAAGCAAAAGAGACGGAAGAGAGACTTCCTCTGTCTCTGTCTCTCAGTCTTATGTTTAGCCAAATGTTGTTCTTCTAGTTCGCAATGACTAGCAAAGACACCATCGCTACTGATTCCAAAGAACAGACCAATCGCTTCCAAACTTGTAAAACATAAGTAAATACTCTCTAATACTCTAACTATTATATAAACCCCGAATTGCATCACAATTACTAGTGTTTGAAAATAAGCATAAAATAGCAGAGATTATCATATATTTTAATAATGAATATAAAATATATTTTCAGCATACTTATTTTGTATTTTTATTAAAAGATGTGTTTTTTCGATAGTAATCTAAACATTTGTAATGAGAATTTGTTCGAAGCGAATAAACGACTATTTCTTCCTTTCTTAGAAAAGCTCTGAATTTTTCGCATAAAATGATAGCTATTTTTGGAGAATAAGGAAATATTTTTCTAAATAAATGAAAGGATTTGCTTAAAAGGAATAAAGAATAAAAATTGAAACAAAAAACATAAAAGTGCAAAAAATGTATGAATATTTATATTCAAACGTCAAGAATATTGTGAATTGAGAGAACTTCACATATAGTTGTGACCAAAATGTCTGCAATAACCACAGATTTATTTGAAATAACAATTAAAGACATTTTGTAAATTTATGTAAAACATATCTTTTTACAGTTTAGCCTTTATTTGTAACGAATATAGCCAAATGTTTTATTGTCTAAATTATTAAATAATTTAATAATAATAAATTTATTCCGAAAAATTAGTCATGTTGATACAAATATAATTCAATTAAAATTTTAAATATATTAAACTTTAAGTTAAAATTTTAATTTAAAATAATTTTCTGAAAAGAATTGATTAAATAATTGTCGTTTGTATTCATAGATGAAATCGATTGGAGAATATATTTTTGTGCAAAAACTTTATAGTCTTAGCGAAAGTGAGTGAAGGAATGCAATAATGGATTCGATAGCGGAATGAAAATAAAAATAGAGATGAATTGCAGAGATAGGGTCGCAATACAGCACTTAATTGAAGGAAAGGCAGCGATAGCGCCGATATCAGTCGATAATGTCTTTCTTCCACTTCAATGAATCAAATTAAAGCAGAAAATGAAGCCCTGGAGAGACACAGGGCTCTAACATGGCGTCGACTGATCGTTAATGTAGAGCACAGTTAGGCCACATCAGGCCATATCACCAAACGATTCGATAGATAATGGATTAAACTATTCTCAAAATGAATTACAAACACTGTTTTGCCTCACTTTTGCACAAACTATGCATTTGTTTTAATAGTTTTTCAATTTAAAATTCTAAAACTTGTTGGAATTTTTTTGGTAGCCTTTAATTGATTCATAAATTAAATGTGTTTTGTCTTAATTGTTTCAAATATCGATAAAATTGAGTGAAATTGATATTTAAAGCATTTTTATTAAACCGAAATTGTGTCCAATCGAAAGACTGTCTATTTTTCGGTTTTATTCAATCAATCAATTGATAAAAAATGATATAAAAATCTTTAAACACGATTTCATCAATCTTTATATGATATAAAACATCGGAAAAATTTTTAAACTTGACATACATTTGAATATTATAAGAGAAAATATTTTAGCATTTATTTGTAATAAAATATATTTTTAACCAATAAATATTTATACTAAAAAAAACCTTTTTAAACAGTATTTAATGTTTTTATAATTGATAATAAATTTGCAAATTATGTCAGAATTGCAACAAAAAAATATTTGATAAAGTATTTCAATTTAAAGCAATCGAAGCAAAAATTTCTCTGAATATTAACAAAAACATAATTTAATAAAATATTCAATAATAAGAAACCGATTCCTCTCTTCGACATTCTTATGGGTCATTAAATGAAAGACATTTGCGATACGATCTCTCACTTGAAATCTAAGAATCGATTTATTTGGAAAAAAATATTTATTTTTTGTTTAGTGAAAAATTCGACTTTTGGTGCGTAAAAATTGATCTCCACTTTCCTGATACGAAATTTTTTTTTCTGAACGACAACAAAAAATGAACCAATTTTTTCACATCGGCTTCGAATCGCAATTTTTATAAAAATGAAATATATTTTTTGATTTTTATATTGCAATCATTTTATCATTTTCTAAGCACTCGTGTATTGGGCGACAGAACCGAAGAAAGAAAATTTGAAACCATTAGTAAAGAACCGAAAAATTGAATTAATTCGCATCAATCGAAAGAACTACTGAAAGCGAAAAAAGTTTTATTGACATCAATGACAGAAATAGAGGAAAAAATAGCAAAAAAAAAATTGAAAAGAGAGCTAAAACTGGATAAGAAAGTTAAAATATATATATAATTCGAAAAGTTTGAGTTGAATAAAGTTTTTGTGTATTGTATTTGTAAAACGAAAGTTTACAATAGAAAGTCTCGCAACCAATTCAATTGCTATTGATTTCTAATCAATCTTTTATCCCATAACTGACCGAAAATTTTTTGTACAAACTTTTCAGTTGAGACGAAGTAACTGTTGTCTGACTATAAGACGGATCAGTTGTGCCCTAACGTACAAAAAGTGCAATTTGTGGCCACAATAATAGAACTCAAATTTCGGTTAGATTTTAGACTTAAATAGTTTTATTTGTTGAGCAAAATGTTGTATAAATAACAATAAAAAAGACAAAAAAATGACAATTTTAAATAAAATAGACTTAAAAATAGATTTCAATTAACAAAACAATTCAGATATTTTCAAAATAAATAATTAATTATTATTTCAATTACTTAAAAAAGAATAAATAACTCATAAAAAGCAATAAATTTTATGGTCATTTAAATTTCAGAAAATTTTTGTGTTATGTTATTCTCATCTATTCCTAGCCATCAAAGACTGAATAGTCAATCAATAATTTTGATAAAAAATGAGAAAATATGTCACTTTTATTGCATTGTACTGAATGTGTAAAAATTGAATGAATTGAATGATTGGAAAAACATATAAATTCAATAAATAATATAAAAAAAAGTGGACTCTTATATCTGGGCCGACACACAACATAACACAAACGCCATATACTGTTATATGGATTTTGACAATTGCAGTGAAAAATATATAATAAAATAAAATTGTGAAATAAAATAGAATAAAATAGAATAAAGCAAATATATCCGCAATATATTTGCTATTTTTCACTCATAAAAAATCTGATTCTTTTGGGAATATTTTTATATTCGAAACAATATTTTTCGCATTGTATGAGTGAAGGCAGAGACCGGAGAGAAGAGGGAAGAGAGTCATAAACTAATGTTTTGGTTATGTGTCTTAAAAAATCTAAAGACACCATAAAATATATCTATATATAAGTATAGTTTGTATTTGTATGCTGAAATTTTGTTCTCGCTTTAGAGTAAAAGAAAGTTTTGTCAAATCAGTGCCGATCGTCATAAATATGATCATAAATAGCAGTTAACTGTTTGGCAATAAAATTTGTGGCACTCTTTGTGTGCAACTGTACATATCGTACATATCATTGAATATTACAGTCAATAGATATCTAAAAAAAGAATATTCTCTTCGAAACAAACTACTGTACCAGTGCTCTCACTCTCCCTCTCCTCACTCTCTCGATTCGAGTCAGTCAAGTATACACTTTAGAAAATATGTTTGAAATAAATCACAAAATCTTAATCTTTTTCATCATTTTTCTCTCTATCGAAAGCAGATTATTTAAAGATAAGCTAAATAAACAAAACAAAAAATAGATATTAAAAAGTTTTCCAATATTAAATTTCATAGATTGCATGATCAAAGTTTACTTCAAATATTTCAATTTGTTTCAAATAAAACTATTTAAAAAATATTACATTCATATAAATATATATATATTATTATAATATTATATTAATATATATATTTAGTGTCAAAATAATAAGAATCGCAAATATTGCATAAGTAGTCAAATATATGATTGAATTGTAGAGTTGTCTAGAGTTTAGTGAGAATTGAATTGAATTGAATTGAATCGAATCGAAACGAAGTAACAGAATTGAGAAATATAGTCTGTCATATAAGAGTGTAGTCCATTTCGAAACAGTTTTGGCTCTGGACATCATGTCTGTCAACATAACTTCAGATTCTTTACTATAATTCTTAAGACCCGATAGCTGTGTATAATATATATATATTTTAAGTATATCACACCAACGCTGGTATATAAGTATATATTGTATAACAATAGCGTTTATAGTGTTAGTCCAGTCGTCACTATCTTAATCCCCTCCGGGTTCTCCAAATATTTAGGAAGCATTAAAGTCAGACTTGAAAAAGGCATAGTTGGCAGTAAAGAGAGTGAGCATAGGATGCACAGAAGAGGCACAGGAGAGACGCAGGAGAGGCACAGGAGAAGCATTGCGAAGTGTGTGTATTGGTATTGCAATATTATTTGATAAGTAGTGCCAAAACCGAGAAAATAGTCGGAAAACGCTTCGGCTTTAGACCGATGAAGAAGTGTTGTATCAATAGAGATAAATATATGAACTTTTGAATTGAAATTCTCAAATGATTTGATTTGAGAAAAATGTTGACTCAGAAGACGATGAAGTAAACGAAGAACTAGAATAGAACAGTCAAGAAAATGATGATATAAGAAAATTCCCACATGTTTCTAGTTTACAGACATACAGTACAGTGTAGTACAGTACAGTATAGTACAGTATAGTACAAAGGCAAATTTTTAGATCAGGAATAGCTGGGAAGAGTTCGAATTGAGGAGAAAAGCCAAAATATATTGATAAGCGAAGAGCTGTAAAACGAGAAGTTTTTCTAAAAAGTATATTATATTGAAGTGGCTTTCGATAAAAGAGAAGTAGTTTTTGAATTGAAGCTAAAGATTAAGAGTGAAGAGCGAAGAGCAAAGTGTGTCTAACGATTCGATAGTGAATCGGAACCAAAGAGTGAGTAGCGATGTATCACTGAATACAAGAAATAAAGTGACGATCAATCGTTGCATTTGGCTCTGACTACGCGAAGAGCACCCGAATCACTGTCACCCAAATCAGTTTCGACATTCTCTCTTCTGCTCTCTCTCTCTCTCTCTCTCTCTCTTCTGCTCTCTCTCTCTTCTGCTCTCTCTCTCTCTCTCTCTCTCTCTCTCTCTTCTGCTCTCTCTCTCTCTCTCGCTCGCTCTCTCTTTCTCCTCTCCTTTCTTATTATGTGTACAGAAGTACCAGATTTTTATGTAAATGTGATTTCTGTCTCGGTTTTCATTTTCTAAATGTTCTTGTTTGTTTTTTCTCATTGGGAGTGTCGACTATTTTTTGCTATCTTTTCCAAATCAATAATCATTAGTTTTTTCTCTTTATTCAAACACTACAACTGGTTTTGTATTTCATAAAACTTAAAATTTATTTTAATTTCAATCTCTCAATTCAATACGTTTTTAATAATAATCTTTTTGTATAACTTTAAAACATATTTAAATGATTGAGTATGTTTAATTTGATATCTCATATCAGGATATTTGTCTTATATTGCTCTGTTTTATGTATTTAACTCTTAATCTAACTAGACACAAATTTAGGGACTGGTCATTATCTTGTAATTTATTAATTATATTCATTACATTAAGTTTAGATTTTATCAAATTTTCTGTGAATTAATACATAATCCGGATAAATTTTAATGCTTATATTACGTTGATAAAATATTTATATAAAGTATTATTATGACACTAATCGGACAAAATATTTGAAAATTTGATCTAAATCGAAATTATTTGCACCAGAAGTCATGTAGGTATTAAAAAATAGTTATGAGAGACATAAATCATTTTTAAAAATACAAAAATAAATAATTTTTTGAGAATACATTTAAGCAGATTTCCGGATCAGTTGGTAATTAATTCATAGATAAAAATAAAATTTACTTATTGTCTGATAAAAATTTGAATGAATATTTCAGAACTGTTAAGTAGATTGAATTTTAAAATAATAAAATAAACCAAAATGCTAATATATGCAAATTTTTAGCTAGTTAGCAAAAAAAAATACACATGTCTATCAATTTAATCTTTACAATAAAAATATGTATAATAATAATATCAAAATGTATTCAAATTGAAACAACAATTCAATTACACTTTTATTTACAATACGCTTAACATGTTTTCAATCTTTACCAGTATTTTGATTTGAATATGAATAAAGTTTTTGAATATTAAAATCTAATTTACAAAATTTAAATGATTTAATAGATTTTCAAACTAAACTTTTGCTTTCTTTTTTTAATCTATACTATAAGTCTATAACATGCATTGAATTTTTAATTTTCTCAACATTTGTAATAATTTTAATCAATTATATATAGTTTGTTAATTATATAAACATCATTAAATTTGTTTTGTTTTTTTTTGCAAAATATGTATATATTTTATAAAATAAAAAATTTTATATTTATAAAATATTTTTGACTGTACAATTAATCAAATAAACGTTTTGCTAAAAATTTTAAACAATAATACAATATTAATCAATTTTATGCATTTTAAAACATAATTGAGTTAGTTGAATAAACTAATGTTGATAATTTATTAGATATTAATTCAAAGCATAAATATATTAATTTTTACTAGTTAGAAATTTTTAAACTAAATGTTTAGTTTAATGAATTATATAGTAATTTTAAAGTGTTTTTGTACAAAAAGGAGATTTTTGTCAAATGAAAAGTTTTTGAAAAAATTATCTCCACTTGAATTCAACTTAATATTTTGATCTGGTGCGAATCGAAGCACCGGTAGGTAATAGGGAAATGTATATCTAAAACAAAGTGAATATTTAGGTTAGAGTAATAGATAGATATGTTTTTGTAAAATAAATAATAATTTAAACTAATTTCGATATTAAAGATAATACGATCGCTGACTGAGAGATAACAGGAAAAATAGTTATGTTTTTTCCAATTCCTTGAAAACAAAAATTGTAAACTTTTATGTTATTAATTGTTTGTGTATTGACACACATGTCATACTGTGTTTTAGTTATACTTCAGAAGTTTTTTTTTATTTAGAATTTAAGAAAAAGATTTTTTTAAGTCTTATGTTTGAAGCGCTTTCGATGTATAGAAGCGTTGAAATCCCTAACGAATTAACGATAAGTTTTTCGGTTTAGATATTGAAATAATTTATTTACAATTTGTTACATCAGTTTAGAAGATGTGTTTTTGAATGAAAAATAATTGGATTTTAAGTTTTGAGACAAATGATACAATAAAATACATTTCTTTTATAGATCTATAAATTTTTAATACTATTTAATTGAATTAATTCAAATGACAGATAAAATAGTTTTAAAATACATTTTCAAACATTGCCTTTAATAGCGTATTTGTGAACAAAACTTAAATCAAATAATTCATTACTAGAATAATGTGGAAAAATATTTGTTTATTTATAAACAAAGTAAATGAATGCCTGAATGTTTTTTGTATTGTAACTTGTTTCAACAGATGCTATTTACAAAAATTGCATGTTTAGAACAAAAATGTTTAAACTTGCTAAAAGTTTAATTACAAATTAATATAAAATTTTACACTTTATTTCAGCATTTTCTATAAATATTTAAACAAATTTATTTTTAGCATGTAAATTGTATTAGTAACAACGGTTTAAACAAGTTGCAATACGAAAAACAATCAGGTATCCGTATACTCTGGTTATAATCAAGTTTATAATCTAATATGTTGAATACTATAAATTAACTTGAATAAAAAGAATATAAACATTTAACTAATAGACATATCAAAGTAGAAAAAAAATTTAGCAATTTATTTACAAAACAGACAAAATAAGTGAAAAAACTTTTTAAAAAACAAAATACTATATAATTAATGGACAAAAAATAGATTAATCAAAAAACATCAAAAATATATCAAACGTAGTATTGGTTTCCTTATTGCCAAACAAGACTCACTCCGCAAGATATCCAAAAAATTTATATACCGGTGCTGTTTATACCTGTCCAAACATGTGTTTGTATACATAGCCCAGACATTGTGTTTAAATATTTAAATAATTTTTATCAATACGATGATAACCTCAAAAGATTATATAATCGGCAAAAAAGTAAAAATTTTGTTTATTCTTGAAATAAGTTTACAAATTATTATTATAATAAAAAAAATTCTTTCGAAAGTAAAAAGTTTTTTTTGTACTTTGTTTTATGCAATGATTACATTAATGTAAATTAACTTTTAAATTCTGATCTTAATTACTTTAATAGAAAAAAATATAAAATATATACAAACAAAAAATCAAACATTTGTCTTACATTAGAGTTGTTGGAAAAATCTAATACTTTGTTCGTTGAGTAGTAAAGCGTTGGCTTTATATTACAGTATTTTGTATTAAATAGTTTTTTGCATTTATTATACAAGTTTTGATTGTATTCTAATTGTATTTTAATTGTTTTCTTATTTGTTTAATGAGTAATATAATTATTCTTAACTTTATTGCATACATAATATGTAAAACTTTTTTTTATAAACATTTTCTCATTTATTAATTCACTTTTTTTCTCTTGATTTGCATCTCATCTTCGCTGACCTAATATTCAAAAAAATATTTTTACAAAATTGTCATTTTTTTGGATATAAATTACATTTTATTATATATTTATAGTTTTATATCTAAGACGTGATTAAACTATATTTGATATATATTTAGAATAAATTAAGAAAAAGAGTTTTTGGACTTCAATTGAATGCAAGATATAATGATATGTTTAATCAGAATCTTGTTATTCAATTGAGTATTAATTGAATTCAAGGAAAATTTTCAAATATTTATTACATTTTTAAAGATATATGCAAGCTCAATCAGCATAAGTTGGGATAAAAATAAAATTCAAATTTAATTATAAATTCACAAAAAGCAAAATTATTTGAATTTTAATAAAATTAAGTATGTAATTTTGTTTTTTAAGTTTTAAAATCTAATTTAAGCTTAATTTAATAAAAAATAATAATTAAATATGTCAAAATTCTACCAAAAAGAATAATTTTAGGATGTTTATATATTTTTTTATCTTGCACATCTCTGCTTTATATTAATATAAAAACATTTTTTGCTTTTTTATTTATAAATATAAATTTAATCATTACATTTGACTTAAGTCACGATTTGCTTTTTGGATTAATAGCTTTTAATTGTTGTTAAAATTTTATGTATTTTTGTTGTAAAATATTTCTATTATATCTGAAGTGATTTTACTTTCAAAAATCCATTCTTTCACTAAATTTCAATGTAATTCATGTTTACATTCAATAAATATAAAACTAATTAAATCGGTTTTCAAAGAAATTTTTCTAATATTAAAAACAAGTTAATTGAAAAAAAAAGTAAATTATTTTACGCTTTAAGATGTGATTTTGAAATTGAATTTTTTAAACACTTTTTTATTAAATAAGTTGAGAAAATAAATCATTTTTTTGTAATTATGTTATATTTAAAACGATTTCTAAATTTGTTCTTTTGATTGATCACAGATTGACCTAAATTTAGCTAAAATTAAATCTAAAAAAGTCGAAAAAATTTTGGATCAATTTATAGCTTTTAACAAGAAGATTAAATTAAATACCTGTCCTATTGAGGGCTCAATTTGACTTTAAATGACAATTTTTGAAAACAAAAATAGATTATATATTGGATTACATAATACTCTCACAAATTGCAGACATTTCGTAACTTCTGATGAGTAGTTAACCTAAAAATATATAAATATAATCTAAAATCAAATAAAATTTTGGAATAAAATGAATAAAATCGAGAGTTTGGTATTACTCCAGAAGTCATATGGATTTTTAAAAAATGCTAAAATTTAATAAAAATCTAAAAATATTTTTGAATATTCAAATGATTTTGTTTAATGTTTATTTAATTTGAATTAAATTATTTTAATCTTTTAAGATAAAAATATCCTTTTCATTAAGGACTTATTGATCTCTTAGTCAGAATTAAATTTTTATATATCACTTTATTGAATAATTAAATTTTAATTTTTTAATAAAGTTATTTTATTTAAAAATAATTAGCTAGAAAGATGTTTTTGTCTCTGAATTTCTAATTTAAATTTTGATTTAAATATTGTTAACTACAAATCAGTTTTTAGAGATTTATATATTTTTGTTTTTAACATTAAAAAAACTTAAAAACGTTTTTTGTTAGGTTTGGTTTATATTATTTATTTTAAAAATTATTTAAAATATGTAATATTTTTAATATTTTGATTTTTAAAAACATTTATGCATAAAAATTTTAAATTAAAAGATTTGGGGTGTAATCGAGAATCAAAACCAAAATATATGTTATCTAAAAACTAAACTCTTGACTGACACATGTCTAGAGTTTGAAAGAGAAGTTGTGATTAAAATCTTATTTTAAAAACGTTTTATTGAATTAAACAATTTTTTACTGTTTTATAAAAAAGAGTTTTGTTACACTATTTTCCCCAAATTGAGTTAAGCTTATTTTTGTTAATTTTATTTATTTTTTTAGTAATTGATATTAATGATGCAAAAAAAGTGCTACAAATTCTATATATAATCCACTATTTTTTGCTCTAATTAATTAAAATTTGCATTAAAAATGTGTCACTTATTCTCATTGTATGTAAAAACTATGGGCAGGGCTTCGGAAGGGGGGATCAGGTAAAAATTCATCTGATTTTAAAAATTAACATTTAGTTTGCTAAAAAGTTTCCCATTTTATGTTTTGCCGGTTGACAAAAACGACTGTCAAATTTTTGGGTTTTTTGGTCAAAATTATAAAATTTTTCCTAAATTAAAGCTAAATTTGTTTTAAATTTAGTTAAATTAACTAAATTTATTTTAAATCCAATTAAATTGAGTAAAATTGCATTATAATTATATGTATTTTGTAGCATTAAAAAAATCTCTACTCTAATTTCCCCTCCCCCTCTTGAATTGGCTAACCCTCTGAAGCCCTGGGTAAAAACAGTATAAGAGAAGTCAGTTGAATAACAATTTAGTAATTCATTTAAATGTGTTGTAGAATAAGATTTCATTCAAAAGTCCAAACCTATTGATTGATTGCGATTTAAGTAAGAAATGTATATTAAGACTAAACAAAAGGAATAGTAATTTACATTTCGGCGATTAATCAAATCAAATATCATTTTTCACGTTTATATCTTGAATGACATTTCGCA